>CM017567.1:22911825-23039230 GCA_007844125.1 Sinonovacula constricta
GTAATATGACTTGAAGGACAGCATGTCCTCGTGTTCGCAGCTAAAAATAGCCCACGAGTGAACTATAATATGCTAATTATTTAGGCTTATATAAGGAACTTTAACGAGACGTAAGATGTGTCGGGCTGTTTGTAAAGAGAGAATGCTATTACATGTGTCATTATAGAGTTAATTAAAAGATTAATATCATTCATTTAAAATGCATGCATCTGTACAGTTATAGTCGCTATCCATCTACAATGAATAGTTAGTATGATGGTTCCACATAATTTGACCTGCTGGTAGTGAATTGACAGTGTCAGAAACGAGAGGTCCCGGATTAAAACTCGTGACATATCATAAACGTTAAGGTATAAATACGTAGCTCTCTTACTTTCTAACAATTTTATTAATGATATTATGCGGCAAAATTATTGCAAAATACTTAATCTAGAAGAAGAATCCTTTCGTTGTGTGATTTAGGAGAATACAATAACACAGTTTTTATGGTAACTATGTTGATAGGAAATCTCCGAGTCCAACGGTCCAATTGATTACTCGTACATCTAGGCATTTTGTGTACATCTAAATCCTCCAGCATCAGTGGAACCTGTCTGATCAGGATTGGCACTATTTACTGTCAAGTTGGTATCAATAAAGCTTCCTTCGTATGCATTTTGCCTCAAACAAATATCTAATGTTTATGTGTAGGTTTCAGCAAACATACGGTATGATAAAGATATAAAGATTGGAGCACTAAACAAATGTACGTGCACATGTATGTCATCTCCACTGTAGCCATCTGGTGAAACAAGGTAACCATTGCAATAATTTGAAACAACAAGTGAACGGTATTGGACCTGATCCATACAATAGCGACCGGCATCTCATTGGACCCGACTTAAAACCCATAAACTGAAAATCATCCGTTGAAACTTGTCAGAATTATAGGAGTACGTGAGAAGTTTAAGTGAGCCATATGCTGGTCGCACAATAATAAAACAACATAAATATCACTAACGTGGGTAGAAAATTGGAACGCCACATAAGAGCCACCTGGAATCCAACAAAACCCAAGTATTTCTGTTTTCCTTTAACACTGCTTCGACACAGCATCTTGTATTATTATAAAACCACATACCACTTTCTGCCGTTACGGGGAAGGTTTAACAAAGAGTTCAGATCAGTTTTAAAGGGAAATGTGTCATGGTTATCCGTGTCACTGAACAATCAAGTAAAATAAATATGGTATTGTGCAAAACAGTAGACGTGAATAAAAAGAGCGGTCACTATGTACATGTGATGAAGAATGACCGGCAGTGACATTTCATTCACTTCAAGTATTGACATTTGTTTATTTTCACCGATTAACGGAGGAAAGGAGATACCAAATGTAGACATTGCGGACATATTCAATACAACATGGTTCATAGCAATGACCAGAATTACCAATTGAATTCAAAATGATTTTTCTTATATTCGTACAATTTGTTCGCATTTACACCTGTATTGAATTTCGATCAGTTTATGTTTTTATAGTACGTATAGTAAATGACTTAGTGTTTGCCGTATACACCATTTGTCTTAAGTGAAATGCCATACTGTTTGTCAGGGTGTTTACCGGTATATTCTGTTTGTCATATATATCGTAAGTGAAATGCCCTAATATATCACATTTCTTTTGCAAGCTTCATTGACATTTGACAAGGACAATACATACATACTCCAAGTTAGTTCAGGGTATCAAGTTAGGGCTGGCTTTGGTAATAGTATCCGCGCAAAACAAGAGCAGTTTAAAGTTTAAATATGTTATGTATCTGATATGCTAATATATTACATACACACTCATTCTAAAATATACTTTAATGTGTGTTTATACAAACTTGCGTTTTTCCGCCCGGATCACGCATTAAAAGCGAAAGATATAATTCGCTGTCAACTACACGCAACGATTACAAGATGCATTGCCAAAACTAAAGTAGATAGTGCTGATACTGATCTGGCATCTCTCAGTAGGACCTAGCTGACTAGATCTACACATTTTGCAAAACTTATTAATTAGCACCAATCAGGCCAAGAGCGCGCAATTAATATGAAGTAGAATCGATATGATATGTCATTATAGTTTAACACCAAATGTCTACAGTCACATATAACAGGAAAACAAAGGCGAGTGTCCGACGGGTCTGATGTTTCCGTTTATAATGACTGTAGCTGTCATAACATTAGTCGGACCAGCCAGTCAGCTGATATTGTATATATAAAACATTATGTTATTGGATCTTTGTAACCTTTTTTACCATTCACGCACTGTCGCATTCATTGGGTTGTATTCAGTTTGAAAAAATAGTGGGATGTGGGGACTGGGTGGATAGGGAGTTTCGTGTTACAAGCTTACCTGGCGAAGTAGTCATTTATACCGTTTGCCTAAGTCTGGTCGATTAGAGCTTGGTATGTAAGGTGTTAGTCCAGAAGAACACATCTGTAATAATTGTGTTTGAAAAACGATAACAGTTAAATGTGCTGAATGATCACAGTGTTTGCGAAAAAAAAATCTAGAGGTCGACATCCTTTCAATAAATGTCCTCTGTCAAATTTTTTACTTCCCCTCAGTAAAGTCTATTTCTCTGCGTTACTTATCATTGTTCATTGACTTACAAATAGGCAACATTAAATAATGTCCAAATATGCCAATATATAACCTATGTTCGAGTGGGCCGAATGGAAATGGTTGCATACACATAAACAAATAACTAATACAGACGTCATGTATTGCCTTGCATGTTGTCATTCACAAATGACAATATGCCATAAAACTTGTTATATTGGAATTGCCTCTTAAGCAAATATGCTGTACAAAATGTTGTTTCTACTGTCAGAACAATCGAATATATAAAAGGAATCTACAACTTTATGCAAGCAGACAAACATTTTGATTGCAGGGCCCTAAACGGGTTTGAATTACTTTTTTCTGTTGTTACCAATAATAATGGTTTGGAATTGTAAAATATCATACATCGAACGAATCCTACTAAAGTTTCTATCATGTTATGTTCCTTTCTATACAACGCAAGACAAAAGCCCTATTGCATAATAAACCCTGAAACTCTAAAAGTTTTTAATGTAATACCTAGTGCAATTCTCATCTTAAATCATCTTTGCCAAGCTTTTCTAACATTGTTTGGTTGGTTCACGATAAAAAGAATCACAGACCTGTAATGGCCTGTCCACATATAAAGCCTGTCTCCCTATCAAGGATTGGTATTCCTCCGACATACACATCTAGGGGTATTAATCTTTATTAGATAGACCGAGGCCTTTCCCATGGGCATTTTTTGTTTATTCGAGCATTATATTCTATTTTTTTCTGAACGCAATTGCTTTAAAAGAATGCTATTGTTTTATTATCGTATAGGGAACATAAAGAGACAACCTTGTAACATAACTGGACTTTTTGAATTAATGCATTACAGTGTTCAGGCAGGACCATTTCATTGGGCTGAGGTAGTCTTGTTTTTTATATCAAATCTTGTATTACAATGGAGACAAAAATAAATAAATAAATAAATAAAAAAGTAAATAAATAAAAATATACATAAATACATAAATAATATTAATTCTGATATTAATATTAAATAACTAAACTTTTCATTAGAGTGTTATAATTATTATTTATTTATTTATTTGTATTTTTTATCTTTCATTAAGGTATTATGTACATAGCATTGTAATCACAAATGTTCTTATACAACTGTAGGTAGGTATTGTTATGGGTATATGTAACAAGCATGTGTTACATATAAAGTGTCGAGTTATACATTTAACAAATAAAACAACTGTCTATAGTACATTTTTCAAGAGCTAAAAAAGCTACGTTTAACACTATTTCATATCGTACTTTTCCATTGTTTACCTTTAGTATCAAGTTGTTGCTGCTATCAAAGTAGTTTAGAAAGAAATTGTTTTGATTTGTATTTTCATTTAAATTGTATAGAACATTTTATATCAACACAAAGTTCGATAAACAGTGGCAAGATCTTCACGCTGAGCACGTGCTTTTCAAAACGGCCGTGAAACGTAACCGGGGTGAGAAGTGGACATTGCCACATGCACCATCTACGTTATACTTTATGATAGTATAATGTATATAATGTATAACTACAACAGCCTACATTTATATAAATCGCAGACAGATTTTTAATTAAATAAGTGATTCAAATATTTGTTCTTTAACACACAATTGGCATACACCATTAATAATGAATACGTGTGATTAGTGTACATCCAAAAAGCAAGAATAATCAGACAAAGCTGATTTGGATCCAATCCATGGCGATTTGGTTTAAAGAAGGTGGAAATGGCGATGGAAATAGAAACAGTTTTAATTCAAATCTTAATTACGCCGAAAGTCTTTTTAAGCTCATTAAAGAAAGTTAATCTGTGTAACATCAACGTAATCATATTAACACATTAGTGCTAGTTTATACATAAATTTGTTATTCAAGTTGATTTCTTTCGCATTGCGAACTCTGTCAGGTGTCTAAAGAGATTCTGCAGAGCCAAAGTGTTGCATTTAATTTCCACTAAAGGAATAATTAGTTCAGTGAGGGATGCATTATAAACTGGAGAATTGCGAGATTTTGCCATGTATTCCTTTATTTCATTGCCCTGTCAGAAGCAAAGTGAACAATTACATTTTCGGGTAAAGAAACAGTGATATATAAAAAATTGTGTATTTTTATTAAATTAGTTTTCTTTCAAATGCTTGAATTGTTGGACAAAAGGAATCGTTTTAGTGCTCTTTCAGACGACCCTTGCTCAACATAAATGCATGTGTCTTGTGTTTTAGTTACATTAATTGGGTTAGCTCTAGTTTTATGTGTTTCTACAAATCTACTTTAGTAATTATATCCCTCCCGGTACTTGACTAGCGAACAGTATGCCTAACCAACTTCCATTGTAAAGGTTTTGATAGTAATACTTTAGATGTAAATCGATTCTTACGACTCAAAGCCGTATTCGGTACTTTAAAATGTATATATCTACAACTTAACTTGCACTATGATATAAGTATGTGTTATCAACATAAGCCATTTAATGTCAATTACGATGCGTAACAATCAACACACGTATAAGATATGATAAGATTGCAATTGATTGTAATGATTTTATGTACCATGTAATAAAAATGAGCATCGATTGTGATATATAAACAACATCCGGTTCAATGGATATTTATTATGTATGATATAAACGCTAAATAAATTAATTTTTGTTTGTTTTATAATGACTTTTAAGTGTATGTGTAGATAGTGTCATGTTGAGACATTAAGATTGATTCAATGAACCCCAACTTTTAAAACTAATTTAAGAAATTAAGCGAATTACTTTGAATGTTACAAAAATAGAAAAAAAGGACATGCACTTTCTGCATTTAAGATAAAAAGGTGACATTGCAATAAGTATATATTAACACACGCATATGTTTTGTGTAATATTTATATCTAATAGTTTAATAAAGGTGTTACTGTTGTCGTTGTTGTAGATAATCTTCTTTTAAAAAAAATAAGATTGACTAAATGAACGCTTAAAGTTAATAAAAAATACATAGCATTTTAATCGGTTTCCCATTAGGTCATTCATAGTATAATGTATTTACACTTGTTATTGTAATGTAATTGTTGTATTTTTGTATTTTTGACAACATTTAAATGACTTCTTATAAGTTTTCATGAAGATTCGACGAGTGAATGTGAAGCTGTGTCATTGTTTTAAACGAATATTTTTAAATACCATACCTATTTTTTAGATGTTTTACATCTATGCAAAATATGGACTATGACACTTTTTGCCAGCAAACTTATAACCTTCTCCCCTCAAACTAATTTATATTAGCTTATTAGATCATGCTGTGCACTATTTGTACATGCTGTTACGGATATATGTATGGAGTTGTTAGCATAATACTTTTAAAATCTTTTTAAATTTTAGTTATTAATTACAATATCAATCAGAGTAAGGAATGAGTTACTGACTGTCTTGTTAAACGACTGGACAACATTTCTGCCAGATTGTAACCAAAAGCAAATGCCTGTGTAGAACCACAGAAACCTCACACAGTGTTAAGATCAAAGATTTGTGGCTATTACGTCGAGATTAAAATGTTCTTGTATTTAGTTCTGAACTGTGACAAATGTGTAGCGAACACATTGATATAATGTGTTAATACCTATGTAGATTTAAGAAAGAAAACAGCTTTAAAAGAATTAAAGATAGTACATGTTCTGGTATCTAATGAATGCCTATTTCAAATTTTCAAGGAAATTCCTTATCTTAAGTGAAAAAATGTAAATCACATTATTTTACTGCTACGATCCCTGAACGCTTCTTTCTTCTTTGTGCACTACTTATTTGGTTATCCGTTTTTCTTTTGGATCAGAAACAAGCGTGGGAGAGATCGGCAGTATTACCACTACCTGAGGATCAGCACTAGCATCGCCACTGGTACAATGTAACCCTGGTGTTTTCCGAGGTCCAGCTATCACCAACAAGTCACCGAGTGAAATGCGAGGTGATAAAAAACCAACGTAAAACAGGGATATATTCGTCATGTCCAGTTTGTTGACAGTCTAATCATTTCACATACCGTACGACTCAAGAAAGATAACTAGGATTAATTTACCTGGACGGTGTATAAAGTGCCTTATAAAATATGCTTCACGCAGATAGGTACGCACCGGCTGCAGGTAATTCAACAGCAGATGGCGGTGGAGAGGAAAGTCTGGACTACAACTATACGTACTATGATTATGGCAGTGTGAGGCCACAGTTGCCTATGAATATGGAGCTAAACCGGGAATATATTCTGGATTATACTGAGTACAGGCGAGTGCTCGAAAAATGCAACACATCCTTGCACACGGATCATTACCCCGAAGATGGTAAGCCAATATTTGTGATTGCTTCTGATATATTCGCCAATTTAAAAAATGGTTAACCTGGAACCTTGGTTAATTGTCGGTTACTTTATTTTAGCGCAATAGTGTAAATACTTTAGAGAAAACGGCAAAATTGTCCAATTATTATTATTATTATTATTATTATTATTATTATTATTATTATTATTATTATTATTATTATTATTATTATTATTATTATCATGTAGTAGTGGTAGTACTGATAAGAGTAGTAGTAGTAGTTGTTGTTATAGTAGCAGCAGCAGAAAGAACTGTAGTTGTAGTAGTAGCTGTTGTAGTACTATCAGCAGCAACTGCAGCAGCAGTAGCAGCAGTAGTAGTAGTAAATGCAGTAGTAGTAGTAGTAGTAGTAGTAGTAGTTGTAGTAGTAGTAGAAGTAGTAGTAGTAGTAATAGTAGTAGTAGAAGAAGAAGTAGTAGTGTAGTAAATAAAGTAGTTTAAATTTCACCCTGCTTTGCATATGAATGGTACCCTAATATAATGTTTTAGTTTTTAAACTTCACCGATGAGTAAATGATTGTGCATATATAACACTATGAGTATGATGTGTTTTGTCCGATAAATTCGGTCAGGTTTACTTTAAATTCCGCTGGCCTTCAGGCTGTCTCAAACAAGATGGGAGTAATGCATCATTTTCGTTGTTGTTGTCAAGGTTCGCCGACCTATTTCACTCTGTCTTCTTTAATTAGATTTTTGTTTACAAAGCTATTTATTAATTGTATGTATACCAATTAAACATGGAATGAATATTGTTTAGGCCCTGATCGCCGCGAAATTGCCGCGATATCAAATCGATGTACAAATGAGGTTAATACTTGTTTCTAAATGTTCCGTTTGAACCCGATTATTTCGTACCAATACATATTTTCCACAGGGACACATCGTAGCTTTGATAAGATAATTTACAGCCTACTTTCTTCAATATATATGGACACAGTCAGTAAGTTGACCGTCGTTGGTAAATAGGTAGATAGGTGGTAGGACAGTCGACATCTACAACTGGACGACAAAAACATGTATCCTGGCTGGTAAATGTTTGTAAAGGATTGTATGCCATGTATCTTTTATTTATGAGATAAAATTAATTCTGTTACATTTTGTTAGAATATAAGATTGCTAAGAGTTCGAATTTCTTAATTAACGTAATTGTTAAGATAGAAAAGTTACAATTAAAATTACTTAATTTAAACATTAGTTAAAAGTAAGGCGTTTTAACTTTTAAATCATAAATGTTTGAATATGTACATGTACAATAAGCAACGTTTTAAATATCTACTAATTGATATCTTTATCTACATAGCTATAACCGATGTCCGGCTGAGTAATTTACTTAAATATTAACCTAAACATTTACTTTTACAAGATTAATAAGGAATAAGGTAATGATATAAAATCATTTTTATCTTTTATTTGATGTTATGGCAGTTAAAATAAAATCTTGTTATGAAATATAATTGTCGCTTCACGTATATCTAGATCGACTGCCATTTAAGTTAATACAATATTTACACCAATGGTTTTCTAAATAATGAACATTTTTGCATATCCCCACTTAAAATTCCATTACTACTCTGACTAACACGTTACGAGTTACTAGAATCCTAGATATAAAAACATTAAGAAAATTGTGACAAAATAGGTGCAAAGCGTGTCATCTATTCATAATGCAACCAGGAAAATACACGGTATCCCGTTCATGTTGGAAATGTTGAAACCAATCCTTATTCTTACTACTATTTTCTCGCACCTCAATGCATTTATTAAGAGACTCTTGCAAACTATGCTGACTCCGATCAGACCACTCCATATGGGGTTGGATGTGCTAGAGCTACACTGTATGCATCAGCACAATTAATTCGCGCTTACCAGTCTATGACTTATGATTTTATTCGTCAGAAAGAAACTCTTTCAAAAGTCAATGATGCTTGAATTTCTATTTATTGTGAGGGGCAGAATAGAAAATATTCTATTTATATGCAAATCTCTTTTTCCAACGGAGCAAGATATATGTCAAACGTTATTTATCACGCAATTGCCAATAATTATATAATACTTCCAGTTGTTATTGTGATCTGTAGACTAGAATGCCGGCCCAGATTTCATCTTTCAAATGTAACCTTTCTATGTAACCTTTTCTTCATAGCCCGTTGTCAGCTATCAGCTTTGTCTCCAACACATGTATGCATATAGTACCATATGTACTGATATAGAAGAACAGCATATTGTGCAGGTTCTGATCGGACAGCATCCAGCGAGAAAGGGCTGATCTGGATCTACAGATGTTGTATTAGCGTGAACCATTTCCGCTTACCGGATTAAAAGGTCAACTTTGGCACCCAGTTTACAAATGATGTTAATGATATTTAGGAAATTAAGCAAAGCCCCGAAAGCCGTTGTAAGTCTAGCTTTTAGATTGTAGTAACTTTAGTATGTTTATTTTACGTAGTATGGCAACTGTTTAAAACTTGCATTTTGTAAGCATAAGTGATTATTTCACATTCATAATATTCGAAATAACAAATTGTTCACTGTTTTTAGTTAGCTGTAATAAAAGACTGGTTTGACGTTTGTTACAAACTATGTATGAAAGAGTAATTCTTAATTCCTTTTTCCTTTAATGGGGGAAGACGTCGTTATATTGTACTTAATGTTTGCTTATACTTTTCCCGCTTACGCTTTCCTTCCGCATAAAAGTCCAGGTCTACAATATTTCTGTTGTTATCTATTGTATCGTTACAGCCGAAGTTTTGTTGTTGTTTTTAGTGTACCATGTGCGATGTATGGTGAATTTATTGTTCCTATGGAGGAATAAATATTTGTTCAAAAATATTTCATTGTTAAGATTGTCTTCAAGACTTTCATAACTGTTTTACACCTGTTCATAAAGTGTTCTTTAAACGCAAGCGAAGGTTTTGTTTATTCAAGCCAATTACAATTTCGGCACTTCTTTAAATTTATATTTATCAATGAAAACAAACATTCTGTTTCACACATGAAGCTGTCGTCCTAACAACGTCAGACTGTTCCTAACACCATCGCTTCAAAAATAGTGCCTCGTATTTCCATGATATAATGTGGAAATGTCAACTCACATCAAGTTTTAAATCCCGAAGCAGTATACAATCATCAATTTTACGTTAGTTTGTCCAACTGTTTAATGTATTCTCTATTATTGCTACATTTTTACACGTGTCTTCACTGCGGCGCGGATGCACCTAACGTGTACCTTGTTTTGGAAGGATATTGGACCCTAACAACCGAAGTTTTTCCCCAAGTATTCTTCCCTTTTACTAATATGTTTAATATACATGCAAACAAGTTACGATTAAGATATATATGTGTCGAACAACTCACAGTATAATGTATTCATTAGAATTATGACAGCTGACCCAGAAAAAAAACGTACTATCCTTCTAAAAGCAATATTTGATTCTATTATTTTCCGATGATTATGAAGGTTGCCGTTGATAACTTACAGCACGCTCACCTGGTCTGAATGTTTGTTTCACTGCCGTCTGACAAGTGATAGTTCTAACATGTCATTTATATTACTGTTATGTTGAATGTGAATGACAATTCTCCACGTAACGGTCACGTGTCCTAAAGGACAATAACCTAAGCGATGGCGTACTTGAACTTGGAGAAACTTCAGTCGGAACACATTTTTATCGACATGGATTCAGTTGATCATTTTGGCATTTTTGTTTTTGTAAATTGTTTACAATCTTTTGTGTGTAATTTAATATTTAAAAATATTACCTCTGTTTACTAGATTGCGAACAAGCTGAAAAAAATTATTGATGCCTTAAGACTTCAAGTATTAAAAGCGTTGCGACACTTTTATTTTATTTCAAACCGTCAACAACATCAACAACATATATCTTGGAAATGCGCATCAATAATTTATATCATATTTAAATACGCAAATAAACGCAACAAATGCGATTCACAGTTACCTCTGTACACTTATAGAAATCACTTTCTACCCTTCTGTACTGAAAAATGAAAAACATCATAAAACATATATTTTAAATGGTACGACACTGGAACTAACAAAAATCGCATAATTGTATGCATAACTTGTATAACCATACAATTAAAACATCAACACTCAGGGCGGAGTGGGTACAGTCGCCCGAAGTGTAACTCTTCCCACTCCCCGGCCCCGTAACACATAGGCTAGAGTCCCTGTCAGGGAAAGGCTCTGTGTGGCGTGGTCTCTTAGCTGACTTGTACCAAAATAGCCATACGTCAGTATACTGATCATGTTACGTGACAATAAAGAACAAAATTGTACGGATCCCGATGAGGCATCTCCCATATTCGTTCTTCGCAGCTCTAGAGTAAAGCTGTTTACCATATCAAAGTAGGGCAAGTCAAATGTATTCATAGCGTTGATTAAGACACATTTAAAAAAAGAAGTTAATTGTCTTAATGTTAGTGACATAAACATATCTTCTTTTAGTGAAAGTCTAGAAATAACTTCACGCTTGAAGAGTGACACGGTTGGTGACATGCCCCATGCGGCGGAGCTTCTTTCGAGTAATCCGCCTTGCTGAAACCTACAGACACCTGACAAGTTGACAAATGACACTGTCATAGATTACCATCATAAAGTTTTGTCAAGTTTACTTTCTGCCAAGTAACGCTTAGTCTTGTCAAGTGGTTAGACTACACACCCTTGTAGAGTTCCCCCTCTACATGGAAATACATGAGAGCTCAATTATAAATGTAAGTTGTTTTAGCAAGTTTCCTTTGAAAAGTATTGTAAACGTGTAAACTGTTTTTATACTGTTAATGGAAGAGACAGAAGTTTGCGGAAACGAGAGTATTATTACCCTAACGTTTAAACTTTTGGCAAATGCAAAACCAAAAAGACAATATTTAAAATGCCTCAGTGACAAAAGTTTGACTATTTACTACTTGTGCAGGGGTTTAAATCGTTTCAACATGTTTCCCATCTTGTTTTTAGGGTTTGAATATGACTTTTTATTTTATTCATGCATGCATATTTACTATCAAACTTAACAGATTGTGTGCAACATAATACATTTTTCAGATTAGTAATTAACTCGGATACGATTTAGGAGCAAGGCATTTTTAACTTTGATTGTCAGAAAATAATGATCTTCCAGTCAAAGCTATCGTACCAACCTTATTTTGCACAACACAAAACGTTTTCGCTCTTTTCTGTTAGTCGTTGTGTTAAATATGTAATTTTAAGATGAGCTTATGTTTGAATCGGTCAATAGACTGCATTCATTCATTCCGGATTATGATCATGAACGTGTCTGTTGTTTATATTGGATGCAAAACAAACAGCTAAACAGTTAATCAAAATCAAATGAACAAAAATGAATCAAATTGTATGTCTGAAGAGTGTCGTATACATGTTATAGCTACTGCGTCCATGACGGATTTATGATGTCATAAAGCGACTTGTTGGTACAACATTTTATGACATTCTTACCGTAGATTTTAATATGGACGGTTTTTTATCGATTTGTGACATTTTTGTGTAATCATAAAAAGGATTACACTACTCTGTTCATATCTGTCGATGTTCAATCTAGAAAGCTAAATCTTGCATGTTTGGCCAAATTGCATTTAACTGAATAAAGTCTTTTTGATGTATCTTTTGTAAATTAATTGGATTGTATTGGTGTTAACTGATATTATTACATCATTTAACTTCAGATGATCTGAAGAAATAAATTTCACAACGAAATTAGGTTTCTATTTAATACTTGTAACTCTAATTTCGTTTATATGATTACAGGTGTAAAACTGTTTACAAGTGTCATAGAGTATTGGCAGACACTTGTTTGAAATCTACGTACTGCCACCATAGACGTTTATTGCTAATGGCATTTTTAAACATTGTTTTGCGAGGCACCCATGACCGAGAGTTTTGAGTCACCGACTTTCAACTCCTCAGCCCTTAACCGCGTACGTTTGAGTTTCGGTCTAGACAAAAACTTTCGTGTGGGAAGCTCTTCCAGCTGGCCGGTGTTCTACCCAGGCATTGGGGTCTTCTGCCACCAATCTGGACGTCGTTAATATGACCATACTTGTGGAGTTACTATGTTACAACAACAACTATTTAAGCAAGATGGCATATTAGAAGTGGATGGTTTAATGTGCTAGCATTTATGAGTTCCGTTCGCGTAAAGAAGGGCGCATGTTAGTGCCATACCGCTATGTCTGGCTCACATGTAAACCAAAACTTTGGCATTCCTTTTGTTGTTTGATGTCAGTTTTAGACAATTTCTTTACAATTGGCAAGATGAACACTTGTTTAGCGACATCACCCATTTTAGCTTACCGTTGCATATACATAGCATTATGTATGAGGATGGTTCGTTGTTCGCAAAGAACCGTACCTCCAATTACATTACACTCCATTTTATCTTGTGGCCAAGATTGGGCTCTATTTGTTGCTAAGGTTGAACATCTATTTGTTGCTAGGGTTAAGACTAATGATGTTGCTTAGGCTGAGTCACATGTTGTTGCTAAGGTTTAGGAATGTGATGTTGCTAAGGTCGAGCAGCATATTGTTGTTGCTAAGGAATAGAATCCTGCTAAGAGAGTGTCATTGTTGCTAAGTTTAATCATACTGTTGTTGTTTAGGCTGAGTATCTTGTTGCTTTGGTTGACAATCGCGTTGCTAATGTTGGGTATATTGTTGTTGCATATATTTAGCATCTTGTTGTTACTAAGGTTAAAGATATATTTGTTGCTATGTTTATTAATGCTGTTGTTGCTTAGGTTAAGCCTCTTATTGTTGCTTAGGTTAAGGATCTTGTCGTTGATTAGGTTGAGCATATTGCTGTTGTTAATCTTGAAGATCTTTACTCCGCCCCATCCCCTGCCATAATATTACCAGTATGAGTCTAAGGTCATGTTCTCCAATTAGCCAATACAATCTAACCAGTCAGTAATAAGGTCAAATTAACGACTATGTTGTTAAACTGTCAGAACTTTACAAAGTAAACAGTGGATAAGCCGAGCTGTCACAATGACTTTTATGCACTGAGATACGACAGGTCACCAGAAGATGTCAGCTGGTTTAATTTATATAAACATAGAAACACAATAGTCACCCATTTTGTTCTCTTCGACTATAACTATATACATACAGTTATTTGAGTCGCTCCATTCTTTCGTCTCCACTTATGTTACAAGTTAAAGATAGCATCCAGCAACGTTATTACGCTCCATAACTGCCGAATCATTGCTGACCTTCAAATGGTTAATAGTCAAGGTCTGCGTGTATCAAACAGTAACATATGTGTAATGATTGCCTTCAATTGACTTAGCATTCTCATTAATGCCTGGCCAATGAAACCTCATATGTGAATACTTCCGCAATAAAAAATTCTTCAAGGTGGTAACTGTCGGGTTTGCTCTTATTGTTAAATGACTCATCACAGATTTGTTCTCACTTTTACATTTGGCGTGCATGTGAATACCTTGGTTCTGTGTATTTTTCAATTTTTGTATATGTTGCAATGCTCATAGGACTTTGTCTTATTCTTATTCAATTAAGTGTGTCTTTTGTTTCATATTTACAATTATAGCAGCATACTAAAATTATACATTACACAGAAAAGGAATGTAAAGAGCGATTGCATTCGGTAAATAAA
Source organism: Sinonovacula constricta (assembly GCA_007844125.1). Taxonomy (NCBI): domain Eukaryota; kingdom Metazoa; phylum Mollusca; class Bivalvia; order Cardiida; family Solecurtidae; genus Sinonovacula; species Sinonovacula constricta. Next base: position 22,926,428 of record CM017567.1, read on the forward strand.
CCTCAGATAACTGAAAATTAGTTGCTGAGTCCAGTAACGGCTATGACAATGACAAAGTGGCGCCATTTTTGCAATGTGTTCGACATGCATTTATAACTACATGGAGAGTAATACAACCTGTCGAATCCATTGATTTTTATACAAATAGGAGGCTGTTGTGTCGTAGAAAGATTTATGTAAGCCATCGCATGTAGACCACAATCTTTGTACAGCATGAAATAAAGTGTGAACTTTCCAATTTAATTCCCATTTTTTGGTAAATATGACCACTAGCCCGAATGTCAATTTCGTTGTTTCTTTCATTTTATTTCCATTATCGATGTTTTATTATTTCATTTCGTTAGCATGCTACCTTTCATATTTATCATGCAAAAGCACAAACTATTGTCGAAATAGTGTAGCTGACAAAACAGAAAATCGCAGCTGTTCTGTGAGACCTTTTTCAGAGAAATGAACTGGGTATTCCGTTTTTTAACACTGTAGCTTGCAACAATAATGTGTAGCTTGCAATTAGAAAAAAATAGTTGGCATTTATAGGAATTCGCAGCAGAGGGACCAAGGAAAACAAAGTACCAAATACTCTACATCACATCAGAGTTATGGTTCGTTACTGTCAAATTTTATGTAATTAATTGACAGTGTTAGAGAGTGTTTAGTTCCCAGGATAGCTATCTTCTTGATGCATGCTCTTTACGGCACCTTGGATGTCTTACATTCTAGCTCTATCTTATTGGGTCGCCGAGAACGTCGACCTTTATATTTATAATTGGTTTTGGAAATGAGTGTAGTGTGACGTCACAGGCTAGAGAAGCGGTAATATTTTTAAAGGTTATGTTTATGTTATTTCAGCAATAAAATGACGATGTTGTTATTTATCTATTATGGTGTTTAGTTTCATTTGTTTCTAAAAATAACAACCACTTAAGATAAAAATAATAAACGTAAGAACTGTGACAAATATCACAATTAAAAACCTTACTTATGTCAGTTGTTTGTTCTCGTTTTTATATTATGACTGCACAAATGCGTATGAAAGGGAAGACTGCACTAATTATCACAGACGGTTTTGTTGTACTTTTATGGATACTATGTATTTAGAGCCTGCGCACTTAATACAGAAAGGGTCTGGCAATTCGGGATTGTTATTCAAGCTAATTCCTACGCATATTGTACTGTAGTTGAACTTTTTCCATCAGTTTTGAATGTCTAGACACTCAAGTGGCATCGGTCAAATGCATTCGGAACTGCGGTCAAACGGTGCTAATGTAAAATAGGCTAAATATGAATTTACAGAGAGAACCTAGTTCAATTTGTTTCCGACTGAAATTGATGTGCTATGAAAAACAAATATACCTTGTATATGCTTTTACATATTCCTACATTTAATGACCAGTAATAACGACTTATTTGCAGCCTGAAGATCATACTTGGATCAATACATACAAGGAAAGTGAACATATCTACAAGACAATATCGGTACAAATAAACATTTAAAGGATCCAAAATGACCAACAATACGGGAAAATTTCTTAAGCTCTAAAAGGGTAATTTATCGTGTATTAAAATGGTTTATCGATGGTTTATTTAGATGATGATTTTTTTATAAAAACAGGCCCTGTATATATTCTAAATGAGTCGTTCTGTCAATTAATCATATAAGTGTTGGTCCGAGGCTTAAGATTGTCGAGGATCAACTGCGTTGCGAAAACATTTTCTCTTGTTGACTTTTCTGTTTTACAGCCTTCTATTTTTACAACATTTTCCGGCGACTTTGATGCTCTACATCAACTTTTCTTTTTGTATACAATAGGAGTTGATCGGGATTGGATCTTCCGAATCTCACTAAAGTACACGATCCGTTACGCTAAGATCTGATACCGCGGTATTACGGATCATATTCTCGTGACCTTTCATTCAGCCAATCAGAGCATTACTTATTATATTCTGAAAGTACTCGCTAAACATTGGGAACCCAGTTGCGATTGTCAATATGATAAATATCATACACCACAGTTGTCAAAATGTCCGATACAACTGTATCTTGTACACTTGTGTTTTGGTCGCTGTTTTATTGGTGGTTTAGCGTTCTGTTTCATGGAATTCACACCGTTACAGTGGTATTGCAGTGCTTAATCTAGCTAAATGGCTAAATAGCTACTTCGAAATCAGAAAATGAGGGAGAGAGCAGTTCAAAATGAGATGGTTTCAGATCTACCTGAATGGAAAGCGTGTGGTTTAGTTAGATTGGGGTCTTCCAAAATATTACCTCTTCGGTAAAAATCGTAAGAAGGCTTTATTATTAAAACGAATTCGCGACTGCAATACCATAGGTGCAAGCAAACGACTTACCAATGCGTTAGATATTTTGTATTTCTTCCTGTGAGTAAACAATGACCATTATACTTTACAATGTTACATGCAAAAGACTATCTTTCGTTATAGTTAAAAGTTGTCAAGCTATGTTTCTACGACACAAACTACTCCCAAATGCTCATTGTAACTTGCGTATTTATTATGGTAAGCCGTCGTGGACTGGGCAAAGGAAACACTACTATCAGCAGTCAGTTACCCATTTACGATGTCCATTGTATTTAATAACAAATGTAATACTATAGATAGACAGAGACTGAGAATGTTTACCCATGTCGCTGTTTAAGTTAAGTATATGGGGGTACTTTCATATTGGTGCATTGATAACATTTATAGGCCTAATATTGACTTCAACTGAGCCGAACTGGTCGACAGTTTAACGTCTTTAACATGCAACCTGGCCATGCGGGTTCAGTGTTCGGGATTGTGTACGTTTGACGATGTTTTGTTATTTGACATTCAGCTTATATTTATTAAATAAATTATAGAAAAGTTAAAGAGGCGTGTAAATTGCCCTATTGTGTATACTAATTTAATTGATGTTTTATGACATCGCATCCTAAATGTTCAAAATGTATATTCATAGAAACCCTTCCATCATTTGTTGTCTGCCTCAGATGATAACATGTATTCTAGCAGAAATGTCATGAATTCGAAACTATAAAGACTGAGATATAGCCCACACACAAGCGTGTCGGAAAGAAGGGCGAAAGGACAGACGGACGGACAAACGGACGGACGAAGCGGATACTATATGCGCCATCAAAACTTTTCGGGAAGCATAAAAATTATTGTCTTTACTTGGACATTTTCTGTAATAATACATCTCTAGAAAATGTCTGTGTCATTAAATATTCCTGAGACCATATAACCATAGAGAATGGTTTAAAACCTCAAAAAGCACAATCTTTAAACCAATGAATTTTCCAAAGTGTCTCCTATTAAGAAGACAAACAGTTCATTATAGACCTTATTATGAACATAGAGCTACATAGCGAGGATCCATGTACTATATCCTCCGAGGATTAGAACTTTTCCTACATGTTAATATTGAAAGAAGTAAACCAAACTATTTAGTTTTCCGAATTGTTTGCTTAAAATAAAAACACATACACAATCGAGAACGCCATGCACTTAATTGGGATCTGTTATATCAAAAGTCCGGGTAAACACGCAGTTTCTCCATATGAAAGTTTCAGTAAACTTCCATATGGGCAGTGCGCCCCAGCGTGTCGCCAACAATTAACGCTTTAATAGAATGGCGCATGCTATGCACCGGTGTTAAAATAAACATTACCGTTAATAACGTGACTGAAACACGACGCTTTTTATTCGCCACATCTGATTGATTGATAAAGGTTAAACGTCCGTCGTATAATAACGTAGATATGTGCGATGGTTTTAGTAACCTGCGCAGACGGTGATACAATAAAGCAATATAGGGCACTTCTCATCATTCGCAATTGTTAAATGTAAATTGAACGATGTACTAGCTCATGCGCAATGATCACCGTGAAAGTTTCGTTTGAAACAAAGCACGTGTCCCAAATGTACATGCGTGCAAAGAAGAAATACAACCATTCTCGTTTTAAGGTAGTCCTCGCCTCAGCAAACACAGTTGAAATCGACAAGTCTAGTTGCTTACTACTAGTCTCACTTAAAGATTAAAGTTAGTAACTGTAGACAAGGCCACGGTGATACCAGTATAAACTATATGGCCTAACACATCGGTAACACTAAACCTGCTAAGTACAGAATGGCCGGGAATATGATATAGTGTGTATCTGGATCAGGCAACTGTTTGAAATGGATCTACACTTTTTTTTTTGCTGCAGAGTCCCTATTATATCTTGATAGCTGCTTGTACAAGTATGTATGAAATCGTCAGCAACTGTCGAAAACTGATTTTATGGTTATACACAATGTCAGCATGGCCAGGGTAACGTGTAAATGTTAAATGTCTTCTCTTGTCAAGGCAAGGTATACTTTAATGGCATGTTATCTATCTAAATTTTCAACATAAATATTGCATCGACATTGGGCATGATAAGGCGTTGGTTCAAGGCCGTGATAATAAGTTGAAACCATTTGTATAATCTTCGGCCTTTTCCGTACACGTTCGGAAAAGTTGTGCTAACAGGCTGTGTATTAAGGTCCTTGGGTTTGGCTGCCATCTTATAGGGCTACATGAATCGAGCATCTTAATATTTGTAACACCTTTTGTTTAAATATGATATATAATTTATTGAACACAAAATGCCTATCAGTACAGAATGATATAATTGAAATAATATATAACACCGGTTCAATAGCGATATATTTATACAAGTATAGATATGTTATGAACGCATTGGAGAACAGAAATAAATAAACAAATCGATTACATAAACACTTTTTAAAAGAATAAATGACATCTTTACACTAAAATATATCGTCTTATTATTACGTAGAGTATTTTATTTTAGTAATATGTTTATTGACTTTTTATCTTTAACATAAAAGAACACAACAACACATAGTAATACTTCACTTGTAGTATTTCGATAAAATTGATCGTCTCATATATCTGTGTTGATATTTTATACAAGTAACAAGTATACTAAATAATCAAGATTACATTTTACTCCCTTGACACAAACCGAAGTGCCCGACAGTTACTGTTAATACCTGAGTAAGGTATATATTTGTCGTAATTATCAACAAATGCCATGTTTGGAAGCTGTACATGACATACATGATAATCAGTAAGTAACTATGAATCCTTTGGTACGATACGCCCCTCTGTTATGATGTAGTGCCGTTTATATGTATACACGGTAATCATCCTTATCCGCACTGGCTTCATTACAATTGAGACATCGACTTTATCTCCGGACATACACAGGCTAACCTTCGCTTAAACTTCGAAGCCGATGCAATGCATGAGTCGAGATTTGCCAAACTATAGAATCATAAAATGTAAGTAGTGAACGGCACACTCGGGTTATGTATATTATCAATGACATTTTATAAGACTGGATATAAGTTTGGCATGTTTCCTAGATTTTTATGAGGTAATGTCAAGACAGGGACGGATCCAAAATTCTTCGGTGGGGAGTGAGGGGATAAATCATGACCTATTCAACTTTATCGCAGTAAATACTGGATATACATACGCGGTTAGGGACCCTAATATATATATATTCCAGTGGCCGCTGCTTAGAACTCAGCGACACAGTTTCGGTGACAAGGTTTCGCTTATTTCAGTTGAAAATACAGACACATTTTTGTTAATAAGGTTCGAATTCAGGTACTTCATTACACATTATTCATGTCATACTACAAATTATGAATTACAGCTCAAATGGTTGAAAAATGTATCCACTTTCTACTTTTTGTTTTTCAAGTTCACATGTTATATCCCTGTTATAGCATTTTAGTTACACAGCCTATATCTCACCATGCAAAATGTAGCTAAGAAATGCCTACGAAAAGCTGTTGGCGATATGGATGATCACCGTTTATATACGTTCTTGATTCTTATCGTACCATGTCGTTGCTGTTTGGGGGGTTGTTTCTAAACATAGATTTTAATTAAATGTTTCTAAAAATAGATTTTAATTTACTTTTTTTCTAAAATTAGCTTTTAATTAACTTTGTTTTTTATTTGTAAAACTGGTATTAGACGTGACCATGCTTTAATTAAGTAGTCGCTTCGTTTTATAAACTATCGTACGCACATTTTGAAGATGCATTTTTCGAAGTGTGCAGATTGAAAGCGTATTTCTGACCCGAAATTTAACGATTTGTTTCAACAACATTATTTTATTTCAGTCTGGCTTATATACATGCCTGTATATAAAGTATCCGACACTATTGCTTGTGCTGTATTTTACTTTTAAGTAACCATGCGATATTTCAAAGTTTTGGGTGCATTTTTGGTTTTTTGAGAAAGAATCACACAAGTAATGCTAACCCACAAACACATTTTAACTAACAGAAAAATAAGCGTGTCAAAAGTGTGACAGCCACTTTATTATGAAAGCACCCATCTGGATGTCGTGATAATTTAGTCATGTAACCCAACGAGAATAATCTTGAAACCGCATACTGAAACACTGGCCATATAAGTATTTACAAGTATCTTTGTTATTCGTGTTGTTACTAGTTTTATTTTTCTCGATATGATAATGAGGAGTCGAAGTAAATTAATAGTTTGTACCTCACCTGTTAAAACACAGATCATATTTTAAACGTGATCTGATTTAAGTATTAAATGGATATTTTTAATAAATTTCGATATGGTGGAGTTTTATTTGGTCAAACACTGGTCTGTGAATTCGCTTATCTTAGTAAATAGTTATTGTGTCAATATTTTATTATTTCTGAAAACGCTCAAACTAACATTTTCGGCAAATTGCCTTTTCAATTAATGATTTTCTTTTATGATTTTCAGTTATTATCTGCATATAATATTTACAACAAACATGAATTTTAACCTCGAGAGATCACATTCTATAAGGAATCTTAATACTAAATACAACACCGTGTATTCGTCTGTTGGTCTGTCGCTGGACACGTATAAGTTAATATCAAGTGGTTTGATTAAAAACAGGACTGTCCCAAAACGTTATAACACAAAAAAACACCGACAACATGTGTCGCGGTATACATTATTGTTTCACGTGATCGAAACATGAGTGCCGCATTTTGAACATGATGGATTACAAAATAGGCAAAAGAATACTGGAATACTGGTTGTTTACATTCCGTCTAGAAATTCGGTATCTATATGAGGGAATGGTTGATAGCATTTAACTTAACCAATTTCAAAGGGAAAAACATATATGCTGGTATTAATTATAATATATACACGTTCGATCTATGCGTGAAGTCAAACATATCCATGGGTTTATGAATAAACTTTGGATATAAATCATAGTTATTGTGAGAGTTTTATATTGTTTTACCCATAAACATATATCCCTTCCTCTTTAAACACGCACCGGACTTTAATAATCATACTCATTGTTATTCGTCTCACGAACGAAATGGACTTTACAAATTCACATGGGACTTGATTAGCCATTCAAAATAAACCAAACATGTCATGTTGGATAATACCGAATCATAGAGAGGTAGAGATGTCGCTGAGATTTGTTTTTTCTTCTCACATCGTGTTACATCCGGGATGATCTGTATGTAATGGTAACTTCTGCTGTACACAAAATGAACAAATGAACGGAAGTGTCATGTTTTGCTTCACTAATAAATTTTGATATTTTGCTTGGATAAATTTATTTTTGAATGTTTTTTTTTTCATACACCAGGCGCTTAATAAACCGCCACTTATTGCAAAAAAAAACGAGGACGCTATCCAATTAGGACAGAAGATAGTTTTGCTGACATATGAGATACGTGCTGTCATTTTCTTCAATCCGCGTGCTGTCTAACATCGGTAATTCAAGCAGTAGTCCCTCTCGATATGTTTTGGCAGGAAATCCATGAATCGTTGATTGTTTATCAAAGTTTGAATGCGCAGTCGCAGACATAGCTACACGGTGACATTAACAGCAAAGTTATTGGATAGTTTCTTATCTGGCTAGCTTGGTAATTGTTAGCTCTGACGTTTGGTAGTAATGTCTTGTAAAGTGTTTCTAAGTGAAGTGCAAAACTTGCTTGCTTTTAATTTATGTCTTTTCGCACGTCCGTTCGTATAGCTTTATTTATTTATTATCATTGGTAGTAGTAGTGGTAGTAGTAGTAGTAGTAGTAGTAGTAGTAGTAGTAGTAGTAGTAGTAGTAGTAGTAGTAGTGGTAGTAGTAGTAGTAGTAGTAGTAGTAGTAGTAGTAGTAGTAGTAGTGGTAGTAGTAGTAGTAGTAGTAGTAGTAGTAGTAGTAGTAGTAGTAGTAGTAGTGGTAGTAGTAGTAGTAGTAGTAGTAGGAGTAGTAGTAGTAGTAGTAGTAGTAGTGGTAGTAGTAGTAGTAGTAGTAGTAGTAGTAGTAGTAGTAGTAGTAGTAGTAGTAGTAGTAGTCGTCTCGTCTGTCGTAGGGGTAGTAGTCGTCGTAGTAGTCTCGTAGTCGTAGTCGTAGTAGGCGTCGTAGTCTTCGTAGTAGTGTAGTCGTAGTAGGCGTAGTCGTAGGAGGCGTAGTAGTAGTAGTCGTCGTCGTAGTCGTCGTCGAGTAGTGGAGTAGTGGAGTAGTAGTTAGTAGTAGTGTCGTGTAGTCGTGTAGGAGAGTCGAGTCGTCGTCGAGTGTGTAGCGGCGGAGAGTAGTAGTAGTAGTAGTAGTAGTAGGAGGAGGAGGAGGAGGAGGAGGAGTAGTAGGAGTAGGAGTAGTAGTAGTTGTGATGCTGTGATGCGTAAAAAACACGTGTGTGTAATCGACGGTCTCTTTTAATTAATCTTATCAGTATTGTGAAGTATACTTTTCTTTAATGCAAATTAGACTTTGGTAATTAAGTTACATTTAAATAAGAACTGGCTAATATAACCTACTAAAACATTGGAGTTTTATATATAAATTCTAAGTCATTTCTTCGACAGCTGAATATTTCGCACATTTTTTTCATAAAATTAACACTGCTCCCGTTTACCTAATATATTCTGACATTTTTGTTACAAAGGCGTCACTCCTACGTGAATTTCCCTTCCATTACATCATAAATTCACTGTAAGGGTAAATGATTGGTTGACGGTTTCGTTTGAAATAAATCAGGCTCTTTTTTCATGTTTGCCATTTGGTAACCCCTAAGAAAATGTTAAAGCTCTGTAAACCGGTTTAAGCAACCGAGTAAAATACAAATATATGATGCTTCTATTCAAATGTAATTAGCAAATTTACCATTAGTGAAATTTCCTACGAAAGATAAAAACAAGCTAACGTGCAAATACTGGCAACATTCTTAGTTATGCAATCTACGACAATAATCAATTCGGCCTGTAAATAGCATACTACCTCAGCAAATTTTCGATCTAATTTGCATATTCTTTCTAAATCTCTGCATATTAATCCTAAAATACACGTAGCAAGTCTTTAATGTCGATGCTCATGCAAATTTATCCAATTCGAATTGTCAAAAAATGAGTCAATAGAATTATAATATGCTTACGACCAAGGTCAGTGAGAACCCTCGAATTAAGTTGTAAAATAAACAAATTAAACATTGAAATACAAAATACTGTCCAATAATTGACGTCACGCATATGTATACAAGAGGCACAAGTAGTAGTGGGCATATGTGTGTTGTTTTGCGATCGTTTTACGCGTGTGTGTGCGTGCGTGTGTATTTCTACAACGTGAAAATATCTAACATTATTTTACAAACTATATTTTAGCTATTGATATTATTGTTTGATATAAATGGTTATGGCACAGTTAAGTTCATTTTTTATTAAAATCCGGTTGTGGCATTGTTACGAATCCCGAGTATAAAGATAGTTACAGACAGTTTATATCATGACAAGTTACCATGAACGCGTAAGTCCATGGTATTCTTGAAATGTCCCTTAAAACCTGTTTGTGTATGTTATTTTTGTATTGTAATGTAACACTTATGCATCCTTTACATTCATTGAAACCTTCCCATGTCCATGCATCATAATTTGTTAAATTGACTATCCTTCCACGTGGCCCCAAACACACGACTAACTTACTTTAAGTCTGATTTAATTAAATGAGTAAATAGGATCATTGTTTTAACATCATTATAAACATATGTGACTAATCATATCAAAATCAGTCTAAAGTCGTAATTTATATTTTTATTTTTTATATCTATTTTATAGAGCATAAAATATCTTTAATACGATACAAGAACCATCTTGATATCAAATTTACGTAACACAGTTTAAGGCCTAAAACTACACATAAATGTGGAGAAAACGGCACTGAAACTTTTTGTAACTTTTTTGTTCTGTACTTTAAACGCAATGCCATAGCAACCATCATTCTCTATACAAATTACACCATCATGTCATATTGTTGGAAAGAGAAACCACAACTCTATTTAACTCACACACTCATTTATTAATAAAGCAACCATATAATGAAACACATTTGAAGAAAAGAGTGATCATAGAAAATCATAAACGTGTCAATTTCTTTGTCTCGGTAACTATATGAGGGCGACACCGTTTTTATTTTTTTTTTTAATAAATCCACTACATTTACTTCAATAGAAATACAAGTTCCAGTGAGAATTAGCGATGTCTACAAAGGTGTCTTCTATTTCATAACACAATTCATCGTCACTTTCACTATCAGAATCCAACGTACCAGTTGCACTTGTAAGTTGTAATCAGTTATGGTTATATATTGTCAATATTATATATTTGTCCCTTTAAGATTATTTTGATGAGTTTGATTTTTAAAGAAGTAAATTATGATTCTAATTTCATTCTGTTCTGTAGTCAGTAACTAAGAGAAACTCTCCACTGCTTCATGTAATTGCATAAAAAAATCTATGTTTGGTCTCATCTCCATTGGTCGTAATGGTTTTCCTTATTGGCGATACGTTGCAATGTTTACAGCCAGTGCTTGTAATATCTTACGATAAAACTCTAGTTTTTGTTTTTTCCTTTAATTTTATGAAGTGCATGCATACTTTTTACATATTTGATTTCAACTAGAGTATTGTAAATTGACAACTCAAATAAATGCAACTGACAAAATGTCAAGGGATTCAATATTACATGCTTACACACAAAAGCATTAATATATATGTCAAGTTTTACAAAAGTGAATTATACTGAAACAGAAACCTTATTAAAAAGCTCTCCTTGTTGTCTCATTGGATCGGACAATATGTCTATAATCCCTGGAAATGTATCGTTTATAGGAATTCCCATTTGACTAGATAAGTTCCTGTAATAGCAATTTTGGAAATGCTGTGTTATGTACGAATGTATATCTGGTTTGTGATTCCCCGTCAAATCTTATCTGGTGACACAATAGATTATATACCAGAAAACAAACTCAAAGAATTGAGAATGCGACATTCATCGGAAGATCGAATGCGAATGGATCTTGTGGGTTTAGATTTATCTTAAAGAAGAAAGTCCGTTTCATAGGCAGGGGAATGAAAGGGCTTGGAAGCCTCGTATCAATCGTTTATGTCTAGTCGGTATTGCTGTCGTAGCAAGGTAAGTAATGTTTTTGTTGAATACATTGTCACCTTTATGATATTTCACAAGATGCATGCTTTCTAGTTATAACATGTTGGCATTGTAACTAAACATTATTAAGTCTGATATGTCTCTTAGTCAAGCTATGAAGCTTTGTTGATCTTTATTTTATTGAATACTGGCGTTTCTTTACCCATTACACTCACAGTAACACGTGTTTTAGCCGTGCTTAGGTTTAAAGATGAAGCCTGCTTTAGTGAACTTCTACATCGTTCATAGTAATATTAATCTGACAACAATGAGGTTAAAAAGGCGTTTATCGCATCTTTAAAATCCATAAACACGTTTTACAAGCCTTTAATGGCTCCTTGAACTTTTGCATGAATGTGATTTTATGTCCTAAATCTTTGATTTAAAGGAATTGTTTTGTAACGTGAACTGTTGAAGTATTAAGAAAGATCGAAGTCAGTCTTTTGACAGAAGCCATTGCATGCGTTTATGATGTGTGTAATTAGACAAAATAATTATTATTGCAGTTTGCACGAATTCAATTTGTGCTTTGTATTTGCGTGCGCTTTTGTATTACATGTCTCGATTCTACTACAACTAAAAAGTACTTTTCTTATTGGAAAATCCGAACAAAAATGAGTGATTCTGATATTTTTTCACAGCTATATTTAAACGAAAATCACAACTGAATGACTTTGTTTGTAAAGAATTTGAATATTTAACGAATATCATAAACAAATTTCAAAGAGAATATTTTGCAAATTTGCAATATTATGGTTTAAGACAATACATGAATAACTGCAGTGTTCGAATAAAATTGAAGAAAAAATACCCTTTATAAACGGTTTATGGTGATTTTAATCCCGGCTACTATTCCTTCAAAATGCAGTTTTACTTTGAAGAACAGAGAAATTAATTCACCTATAGTTGAGTGAAAATTGTGATACTAAACTATTGCCTTCTTTCATACTTTCGTTTGTTTTATATTTCAATTTACTACTCGATGTGTAATTGAACGTGCTACAAATTGTATATACCAGAACGTGTTCTTTTTGTGGTTTCCGTTCAGCATGTGATAGTCCATGATCAAGTGGTTTACATTAGATGGGTGAGGGAAGGTGGCTCCCTTGTTCGAACCTCGAATCCGACTTAGCGATGTTTGTATTTGGGCAAAAGTATTGAATTCACATTGCCTTAAATGCTAAGTGTTTAAGTAATGGTTCTTCGCAGAATGCGGGCAATCGAGTGAGTTTTATGTCAGATGACATAGTTTGCTTCTCAATTGACAATAATAAGTCGGTTTAAAGTACATGAAACTAAACTTGGACTGATTGGATAAATTGGATGATGGAACCCGATTAGGCCGATAAGTAGGGAACCGTTCATAATTGTATTACGAATTTACGACATAAAATAATTATTTCATATCGATTTGCAATAAAACAATCTAGAAAATAAATTCGTTTACAACAAATATTTAAAAGAAATACTTACTTATTTATTTCTTCATGTAAATAGAAGACATGTATAAAGAGGTATATTATATGTCTTTTCTCAGGCATGAATACGAATTTAACAAAAGTTTACATTTAAAAATGTATAATATATATAGTAAATTGTAAACTAACTTAGTCACATTATAGTAAGTTGTAACCTATCTTAGTCACAATATAATAAATTGTAACCTATCTTAGTCACACTATAGTAAGTTGTAAGCTAACTTAGTCACAATATAGTAAGTCGTAACCTAACTTTGTCACCATATAGTAAATTGTAACCTATCTTAGTCACAATATAGAAAGTTGTAACCTAACTTAATCATAATATAGTAAGCCGTAAACTATATCAGTCACAATACAGTAAGTTGTAACCTTAATTAGTCACAATGTAGTAAGCTGTAACCTAATGTAGTCACAAACTAGTTGGCTCTAACCTATTTTAGTTGCAATACAGTAAGTTGTAACCAAACGGAGTTACAATATAGTAAGCTGTAACCTAGCATAGTCACAATATTGAAAGTTGTAACCTATCTTTGTCACAATATAGTAAGTTGTAACCTAACGTTGTCACAATAAATTGAGCCGTAATCGACCAATCACACGTGTTTGCAAATCGTTTACTTATCTTTCTTTCCAAGTTTTAAAGTTCCTGAAACGCACCCTGCATTTTGTTGTCATTTATCGACAATATAAGTGGAATTTATACAGAATGTCTTATATAACAGTCCACATCCTAGACATTTTTGTTTTGTAAATACAAAGTATTCTGAAAACTTTGGTTTGCATCAACTGGACCAGTAGTGCACAAAGAATCATTTAATTAACTTGATCTTATAGTTAAAGGGTAAGTAGATAAGGAAACAACACTTTTCTTTGGTGTGCTCTCCACTTTTGTATTTTTTTATGTAATATGTTCAACGTGTTCACTTTGATATATCAACACAGCATTCCAAACTAATATATTGACAAAAATGTCTGAAACCAGGGATGACAGTGATTGTAGAATCTCATTTGAACTTTTCCTTGCCATGATATAGCACTTGTTGATCTTATAAATCCTTTCTTTGCTATTCTAGTCATACCATACACTTCTACTGAACTGTCACTGATAGCAAAGAAGCGGGTGTCTTGCAATCTCCACAGCGTGGTATCTGATGGTGTTGTCTGAAACAGGAAGCAAGAGATGTTTTTGTATTATTTGTTTCCATCTCAGTGCTGTCGAAACATGTGTCTCAGTGAATAGTTTCTCTGGATAGGAAAATCTGTGAATGGTTCAGTTAGGAAAGAAAACTAAATTTGCCTTGGCAGACCAAGCTACACAATGACATTTACAGTATTGTTTTACAATAGTTGCTTAGATGGTTTTCTTTGGCCATTACTGGTCAAGACATGGCAAAAAGACGTCTTGTGTTACGTTTCCTTTATTTATTCCAAAGCTATTTAAAATGTGTGTTTTGCTTCACTTCGCCGTTTGAATGTTTCACTTGATATTGTTTTATTTAATGTTTATATTACATTTCCGATCAACCTTAGATTATGCAAAGTATGGGTTCATGAAAGAATTATGATTCGGAAAAAATGGCATATTGTTGTGACGTTTTTTATTTATAACATACGATCATACATCGCCCATACAATCTTTTTTAGGTAACGGCTCTCTCTTTTGTACCATTTTCGCTGCTTATGGCGTAATCCCGGGATTGTTGTCAATGACATTCTATAAGACCGTAAATAAGTTTGGCTCGTTTCCTAGATTGTTATGTGGTCATGTCAAGACAGAGCCGGATCCAGAAACTTTGGTTGGGGAGAATGTCGGGGCGGGGTATTAATGAAGATATATTCAACTTAGTATTTTTACAGCTTTGTATGTGTTTTCCCAACTCTTCTCTTTTACCTTGTGGTGTGGTGGGGGTGCATCCTTCGCCCCCCCCCCCCTCCCGCCCTTGATTCATCCCTGTTAGAAGTATCAAATATTGAGTGCTTGTCCTATGTATAAAATATAAAATATTAATCCTAACTATTAATGAAGATTATTTTGGTGGGTATGCAGTTGCCATTTGCAGTCGCGATAAAATTCAATGTACATTTAATATACATTTGGAAAATATATTGTAACTTATAGAACAAACTATAAATATTCGTGATCTCACGCCACTAACACGGTTTCGAGTTCAGATGCATGGGAAGTTGATCCCGAAAGACCCCACGTGCCTGAGTGATTATCTCCTCAAGCATACAAAGAGGAAATACTAAGCTATAAAAGTTTTCTACACATGGTTCAGCCCTTCCTGTCCTAAAATTACAACTATGTTCTATATGCAATTTTTTTGCATTTGTTTACGTTGTAAAATTTTACTTTTTGCATCACTCACTGCAACATGTTGTATATTTATTAGGTTCACATGGAACAGCATTCAAATTATAGTCCTTTAAAATATTGCCACATAAGCTTGATTGGCGACGTCAAGCTCACGTGTCGTTCCTATTCAGACATTTGCCTTGAATGGTTTTCTGTTATAGCTAGTAGTCATGAAACTGTAACCATTTGTTTGAGAGAAATTGAGATTATTATTAAGCGAATAGCTATCCATTCGAATTACATTAGCATTTCTGTTTGTTTAAGGATTATGAATTTCATGGTCATAAATCCCTTGATTAGAAGGATAATTTTGCTGCATGATAATGTATTGACTCAATACTATTGAGTCATTTGATCAATTGTTAATACGTGAACAAAGTGAAGGCGATGAATACATGTATAATACAAACCATATACTGTGAATATACGTCCGTCAATAACCGTACATTGTCTGGTCCGATAATGACAAGATATTGTCACTATGCTTTTAGTTAACCCACCTATACAGTTGTGGTCACATTGGTGACGATTTCTCCGCCGAACTTGAACATAAGCGGTGAGTGGACATTCTAACAGCTTTCACACGGGCACCCCTCAAAATATATTATGTATAGGAGCTGTTTCTGCAGTCATCATATACACGCGACAAGCTGTGACCAGTGTGTCGAGCGGTCAGAGTCGCCATTCTGTAACCCCGTAGCCTCTCAACGCGTGGGTTCAGGTCTTGTTCGGGAAGAAAATTTCCATGTTTAAGCATTCTTCCAGCTGACATGCGGTATAGGGTCTTTTCTTAATTGTTGGCTGGACATTTTCAAGTACGACCATAATAGTGTCGGTGCGATGTAACAAAACAACTGCTTTAAAGAATATTATGTCCGTTAACTAAAACCTGTGTGGTGATGCAGCATAATACCTGACATAACTTGATAGCCCTATTGACATATCATACTTGAAGACGTTCAACAATACGTAATCAACCTGTAGATTTTTACATAGTAAAACAGCATTTGATAACTTCTATGCCCATGGCTGACTGATAAGCTGATATCAAGGTTGTATTGTTCTTACATCTACAAAGTAAATAAGTCCCTACGCTAAGAGGGAAATGCATAACAGGAAAACGACCTTTTGTTATTTACTATATTTGAATAGTAATTTATATTTCAGCACACCTGTGAGTGACAGTGTGAATTTATGCAATCATGGGTGCACGGGTGTGTTTAGTTTTAAGTTATTTTACCGCCAGCTGCTTGATACAAACTATGTAAAATAAAAGTCTCAGTAGGAATAACATTTTGTCTTAAAATGTCCGTATTAACAATTTGCCATTATAAAAGTTGGTTTTTATCACACTGATCGGGTACATCAAGCTACGATATGTTTGAATATATTTGAATGTAGTAACCCAATGTCGTTTGATAAATTATAATAGAATTAAGATTTTCTTGGAAAAAGAAAATATGACAATGTCATGTGAAACTTTTGTGTTTTCTTTCCGTCACATCAGTCGATGTCAAATAACAGCATGCATTGTTTTCATCGCATATGCTTATAACTTATCTGGTTATTATTAGTGGGTACCAAGCATTACACTTTCAACAAACGGGATATTATTGCAAAATATTGCCGATTTTTCCTTTGTCTCTTGTGCCTTATTGTATTTACATAGCTTATAATGTGAAGCAGAAACATAACAATGATGACCATAGCAAGTCTGGTAAGGCAAAACATCACAATAAAGGACATGGCTTATGAACTGAAGTAAGAACATACAATAAACATTACCATGAATATCATGGCTTGTGTTGTGAAGAGGCCACATTACCATAAAGAAGATGGATTGTTTTGTTTGTTTTAGTTTTTTAAATACATCGCAGCTACCAGTTATGATAATTATAGCGACCTCCAGATATTTGGTGGTGGAAGACTTCAGACTTTTGTCTAGGGAGAAGTACCGGCACACCTTCAGTCAGCTAGAAGTGCTTCCCACATAACGTTCTTTGCCCCGATTGGGACTAGAACCCACGCGGTGATAGGCTTAGCAGTCAGAGGAGTCGGCGATTCTACCACTACGTTACTGGCGCCCCAGAAGATGACTTGTGTTCTGGAGCAAACACATTGCCATACAAACATGGCTTCCGTGGTGATACAAACATATTGCCATAAAGAACATGGCTTGCGTAGTGAATGACACATATTACTATAATGAACATTGGGCTTGCGCAGTGAAACAAACCTTTTGCCATAAAGAACATGGTTTGGATGATGAAGCAAACACATTACCATAAAGAACATAGCTTGCGTGGTAAAGCAAACATATTGCCATAAAGATCATTGCTTGCGCGGTGAAGCAAACATATTCCCATTAAGAACATAGCTTTCGCGGTGAAACAAACACACTGCCATAAGGAACAT
The DNA here is from genome assembly GCA_007844125.1 of Sinonovacula constricta. NCBI lineage: Eukaryota > Metazoa > Mollusca > Bivalvia > Cardiida > Solecurtidae > Sinonovacula > Sinonovacula constricta. The sequence goes on from CM017567.1 coordinate 22,944,184, forward strand.
AGCTTGCGTGGTGAAGCAAACATATTGTCATAAAGATCATTGCTTGCGCTGTGAAGCAAACATATTGCCATAAAGATCTTTGCTTGCGCTGTGAAGCAAACATATTTCCATAAAGAACATTGCTTGCGTGGTGAAGCAAACACACTGCCATAAGGAACATAGCTTGCGTAGTGAAGCAAGCATATTGCTATAAAGAACATAGCTTGCGTGGTAAAGCAAACATATTGCCATAAAGAACATAGCTTGCGTGGTGAAGCAAACATATTGCTATAAAGAACATAGCTTGCGTGGTGAAGCAAACACACTGCCATAAGGAAAATAGCTTGCGTAGTGAAGCAAGCATATTGCTATAAAGAACATAGCTTGCGTGGTGAAGCAAACATATTGCAATAAAGAACATAGCTGGCGTGGTGAAGCAAACATATTGCCATAAAGAACATAGCTGGCGTGGTGAAGCAAATACACTACCATAAGGAACATAGCTTGCGTAGTGAAGCAAGCATATTGCTATAAAGAACATAGCTTGCGTAGTGAAGCAAGCATATTGCTATAAAGAACATAGCTTGCGTGGTGAAGCAAATATATTGCCATAAGGAACATAGCTTGCGTAGTAAAGCAAGCATATTGCTATAAAGAACATAGCTTGCGTGGTGAAGCAAACATATTGCAATAAAGAACATAGCTTGCGTGGTGAATCAAATGTATTGCCATAAAGAACATAGCTTGCGAGGTGAAACAAACACACTTCCATTAGGAACATAGTATGCGTAGTGAAGTAAACATATTGCTATAAAGAACATTGCTTGCGCGGTGAATCAAACTTATTGCCATAAAGAACATAGCTTGCGAGATGAAACAAACATACTTCCATAAGAAACATAGCTTGCGTAGTGATGCAAACATATTGCTATAAAGAACATAGCTTGCGTGCTGAAACAAACATATTGTCATAAAGATCATTGTTTGCGCGGTGAAGCAAACATATTACCATAAAGAACATTGCTTGTGCGGTGAATCAAACTTATTGCCATAAAGAACATAGCTTGCGAGGTGAAGCAAACACACTGCCATAAGGAACATAGCTTGCGTAGTGAAGCAAGCATATTGCTATAAAGAACATAGCTTGCGTGGTGAAGCAAACATATTGCAATAAAGAACATAGCTTGCGTGGTGAATCGAATTTATTGCCATAAAGAACATAGCTTGCGTGGTGAAGCAAGCATATTGCTATAAAGAACATAGCTTGCGTGGTGAAGCAAACATATTGCAATAAAGAACATAGCTTGCGTGGTGAATCGAATTTATTGCCATAAAGAACATAGCTTGCGTGGTGAAGCAAATCTAATAATTGTTCACTTAGTAACTTGCTGTACTATGTGTTTGCATGAGAGCTGAGTACATTACTTTTCACACGGATCATCAATAAGGTTATTAAACTGGGTAGTTAATCTCAACGCTCAGAAGCGCTGTTTGGGCGGTGTAAGTTTAAACCTATACAAGATTACAGGTGTGCAAACAATGGGCAAAATTATTCTGCAGTAAATCAAATGTACATTGTAAATATGAAAGCAGGTAAGTATTTAGCTGCAAATAAACACTTCTTCTGAAAGATAGATTATACCTTGGGACACAGTTTATTTCAGGGTCACTTATAACCGATCATAGAAACCGTGTGATTAAGCAGTCTATACTTTCTATATGATTTTGCAATTTATTTTAAGTGAGGTTTAAAATATTTGCTCACACATGCTACCAGATTCGAACAAAATATACTGAGTTTGAAATTAAATTCTACCTCATGCACCCTTGGGGTCTTAATAAGAAAAATCCCGAGTGGGTCGTTCCTCCCCGAACGGTTGCGATAGCTTTAGACTGATATGCTACATGAATGTCATTATATAACCTGGTTCAGAGCCACAGAAAACAATGAGGCCCCGCGTGGGACATTTCGGCCTAATAGATATTGCAAAGTTAGTGTAACGCTCGTTCTTATAGCAGTTCGCACCCCATTTTGACCCTTTTCTCTAGTCAATTAGTGATATTCGTACGCGGCATTGTTCATTAATAAATCTGCGCTTTATGTATATCTGAATGTCACAATACAATGAACTTCCAGTTAAATATAATAAAGAGATAACAATGTTAATGTTAACATTTGAAGCATGCCTAAACACAATTGGCGCATCTAGTTTTCTCAGACGTACATATTTGTTCTGTACACGCACTAATCTTCCCAGGCATGAATAACTGACCGCAAATAGTCAAGATCACGCAGGGAAAATCCTTGTGCTTTAGACACCCAACTTTGTCATATCTCTTGATGGTGTCACATGCGACACCGCCCAAAAGTCAGACGACTGACGGAAATGTTGGCATATTACACAATATTAAGATATGCCCAAATTTAATTAATAAGACATGTACATGACGTCTCAGATTTATGACGTTCATTTAGGCTAATTATATTTTAATAATGAGTTTCACAATGTCAGTCATGCATGTTCAAGGTTGTTTTAGAACGTAAACAACACCTTATTAAATGATGTGTCTTTATAATGTTCCCCGCCTCGTTTTAATTTGGTATGATGTCTTTTTATACTTATTTGTAATTACTCCCACCAAATACACCACTAAATAGCATACACTATACACTACTAGTCTGACCAACAGTTGATATGTACTGGTTCTCCTTTTATAGCTGGGCCAGCTTATTAACGAATTAATGTTTGGTCATTTGGGGATGATACATACCAGAATCTCTAAAACAGACAGTGTGTTCACATGATTTAGAAATAAGCTGTATGGAAGCTATTGTTCAGAGACTTATTAAATCATGGCAGAGGTTGGACATTTACATCCAGTCGGAATGTGTTTCAGACCATACTATAATTCCTGTTAATTAAGATAAGCACTACTGTAGTTTCTTGTACAATTTTTATTCGATAAAATAGCGGTCTTTCATTTTTATGTATTGTTATATTGGTCTCCCTTTTTTAATACAGACAAACTTTAAATGAGTTGCCGATCAATTAGTTAATTGGGAACCTGAGCAATTGTAAATTAATTTATTACTTGACTTAAAGAAATAATGACGTTTCGTTTTAAAATTATGTAATATATAAAACATGAAAACGTTCTGCACATTTTGACTGTTTTATTATTTTATGTTAAACGTCTTGAACGTCGCTTGAATCATTTTGTTACAATTTTTTTCAAGATGGAAAACAACATACACTTACACATGGCGAAAGTTATCAAACAAGATGTACTTACCTATCAATAAATCCTGAACTATGACAACACCTTGAAACTACATGTTATAACATATTACATCAAGTTAATTTGAACTACAATATATTAATTAGGATAAACAAAATATTCAATAGTTGACATAGTCTATTGTAAAATAAATGTATATACATTCTGATACCCTTTAGTTGAGTAAGTAAATAAACAACTTAACTTAACATCTACTGGAAGCTTTAATGTTTAAATGATTAATGAAAGACATATCGTTCTTATTATCAAGTCTATCTCATACAAAAACTTTATTAAAATCACGAGTTTTAGTCTTTATTGAAAAAAAAAAACGAACGCCTTTTGTGCTGTCCTTCAGTCTCCTTTTGTTACATTACATTTGGTGTTTAAAAACTATTAAATTTCTAGGCCGGAGAATTGAAACACATAATATAATACAAAGCCTTTGGCTACAAATGATGCAAAAAATTTATCTTGATATTCTACATATGTTTTATTTAAGACATTTGATATGCATGTCACAAGTGAAAGCATACATGAAAACAAAGAAACGAGTACAATACAAAAACGGATTTTACTGTTTGGTCGGGGGATGAAAGAGAGAGAAATGTTAACTTAGGTTTCAACCGCGTGTTATCAGACAACTACCTTATGTTTCAACCGCGTGTTATCAGACAACTACCTTATGTTTTTTAACCGATTGTTATCAGACAACTACCGCATAACAAGCATATCTGTATTTGTGATGGAAGAAATTTTATAAAGGTGTGATAATTTTACTTGTTTTTCCCGGACGTAGACACAGCTACACTATCTACAATGTGAAATTTGCAGCCATGTTCTCCGATATAATAAGGAAGGCTAACATGGCAATACGTGTATTCCTCCAGGACCAGCAGAATCTTCCCAATGTTATAATTGTACACGTATTAAAGGTGTGAATCTTGTTTCCACCAATTATTAAAAGAATTTATTTGTTTGGCATGCACTCTGCTTGATAGCGTTTTAATTTTTTACCATCCAAGCTTTCGAGCGTTTCTTTAAATGGTTTAAATTTTGTTTGTCTTGAAATTTAGATGCAGTTGTTGGCCATCCGCTTTTGAAAGTTTGTTTGACTGGTGGAAAACATATAAATAATGGGTCTTTCATAATTTCATGATCATGTCAAAAAGCTAGCGTCATTTTTTTTTCTAAATCTTTATACAATCTCTGAAATACAAATCGTGATTGGTTTTGTAATGCTAATGGTCAATAATATTTCTTTCTCGACAATATATGCACAAAGTAAAACTACTGGTAAAATGGGACAGTAAGAATATAAGTGAGATAAATGATAATTTTTATTTAGAAAGTTGTTTTATCTCGACTATTGAAGTTTGTACATGTATTTTAATAACCACCCTCAATCAAATAACAGTGGCACAAGGAAGCAGTTTAGTTTTCAGGCTGTAATACAGTTTCTTTCAAATTGTTTCCAAGAAACCATCATTGCCAACACTCAGCTTAAATGTGTTGTTCCAGGATGAACGTTTCCATTCTCAAGCATGACGTGGCTTGAGAGGGATGTTTGTGTATCCTGTTCAAAGCTCGGCAAAGCAGGATACAAGATAAAATATGATATCTGAGAGCGCAGCATCACCAGTAAAACCGTAATTTTATGTCGCAAATGCTAAGTATCGTTAATGAACATGCAAACAAGTGCTTACAAACAAAAAAAATGTGGAAACCCGATTAAGAGAACGCCTTGCTACTTTATTGATCTGTCTTATTAGGCGTGTCGATGATTTTGACGCAGCTGTCTCCAGGCTACTTTTTGCACGTTACCACCTCTTGCTAAATCGTATTTAATTATGGTGTCACTAATTATATGTAAATCGAGGAAAGTCCCCGCAGGCATGCGTTCTAAGCTGGGATTGGTACGATCTGATAGAGGATTTAAACATATGTGACATAGAAGTTTGCACATATAAGAGAAAAGGACGCACGTTAAAGGATTGTTTTATTTCTATTTTACTCTTGGTATTTAGATTCATCATAGTTTATCATTTTAAAAGTCGCATTATATAATGCAACTTTAAGTTTCAATTTGCATTTAACTCAATATACATGAGTGTTGTACATTGATGCACATGTTTGTAGTGTATTAAATATACTACGGTGCACAGTTGAAATAAGTACATTTCCTGTTTTAGATTCACTGTGACTAATGAATCATGAATAACTTACTGATTTTTTTTGTATTCTTTTCGATCATTTGTTATTGTACCCCTTCGTTTACTATTCGTATTAAAGACAAAACAATGGAACAAAAATCGACAGAAGTTACACTAATGTGCACTGTAAACAGGCTTAAACCTAAATGCTATAAATAAACATTATTTCTTAAAATGAGTGAACTGTCTCAATTAGTAATCTGATTATATATATTCAATAACATTTTCATAATTCTTAATTTAGGTCAATACATTCTATCAATATATTTTAATAATAACTTTAGCACCGATGACATGAAATATGTTTTTATGCATGTTAAATAGCCGATTTCTTTCCACAAAAAACACTCTGTATTGCTTTAATATCCGACATATTACCATGTTTTATATGTATCATTATACTTCTCAATTAATTATCATAAATAATAAATTCTTTTTTTGTAAGTCCAGTGAAAAAGACATGTTAAATTAAATAAAACACGAATCACACTGTAGACAGTTGTGATTTAAGTAGTTGTCCTTTACCGGAGACTTTGAAATATTTTACATCCTTGCCATGGTTTATATTTAGATGACACGCTTTCTCTAAGTTATCAATCAAATACAAATAATAGGCACATTAACACATATATACTGACGTATCTGATAATAAATGACTCCTATCTCAAGGTCATCCGAATATACGAGTTAGTGATATAGCGGAATACTGTGTATTTAGAGCTGACAAAGCTGTTGCTACCTTTTACAAGGTGTGCATGTTTGGTTTTATGTGCGTGCAAGCGTCGGTGTACGCGATGCATTGCAATTGAAACTATTGTTCAACATTACGGTTTGCTATTTATACATGCCTGGTACTAATTTATTTGTTGTATTAATAAAAAGAAAAATCTTACTTTTCTTCTAATCCAAAATAACTATAAAATATTGTCGTAAAAGAAATCACCTGCGTAGTATGATACATGTAATATGAACACGTTTACTTTTTCATGACACATAGTTGTAAAATTTACGGGAATATCAAGTATATGTCTCTCTGTATTATGCCTACTGCAATGTGCCTTGTAAATGCAATAGCCTTATTATAAACCCATAAATGATGCTATAAAGACATCAGAAATGTCATAATTGGTTAATTAAATGCAGACTAAGCAAACAATTCGCCTTTCTATGTGAATCAAATATATACTCGCCTTCTAAACTGAATGTTGTATAATCGTGCTTAATAAATGTCAATTGCATGCTCATTTCATTCACCTTGCATAATGCTTGTGGTTTGATGCATGTTCATGTATACTGATAAAAGTAGGTGGGTAAGAAATAAATAATCATATAACGAATTCTGTAAGTTCTTTAGTCACACCTGGAGTGTTGTAGTATACATTGTATAACTAGGTTGCGTTTGTGTGTATGGCTTGTTGCAGTAAAGAATGAGTTGATTTTCGTCGTGTTTCACTAAGCTATATATTAGCTTTAAAAGCTTGCCTCATACTAGTAAATATCAGAACTACATGTGGTTTTAAATGTTTTTCTTTAAAAGAATAATTGTATTTCAAATCAATGATTTATGAATTTAATACAGGCTTGCATAATCAATATGTACTATGTATGCACAGAAGTATACAATTTGACATTATAAGTCTTAACATTTGGTATAAAACACACACTGTTACATCGTATATTTCATGTTTTTCGTTATTATACTTTTTGCATTATATAATGCCGTTTTTTAAAAATAAAAATGAATATAAACCGAGAAAGCGATGATTTATCTAGTATATGTGCCTCTGGCGTAGTTGTAGTGACTTTTATCATCTGAGCCAATCGCACATTTTGTTTCAGTTCTAGTCGGGGATCACAACTGTATCGGTAAGGGAAAGTTTGCTTGTAGGCATCGTATACCTACTGCAATAAATGTTCGTCAGTGAAGTCAGCAGTAGTTTTTTCGGTGGTTTTGCTTGAAGGCTAAACTTATTGGCCTTGCTTTTAGTAAATCGAAGCCCACAAATGATAGATATGAGGAGATAGGGTAGAAATTATTTACGCATATTTGACATTTAGCTGCAGTAAAGTGCAAGCAGAGGTCAGATTATGTTGTTAACCCTTGTCAATTATGTGCGTAAAAATAACACGAACATAAATTTATAATTATTTGTTCACAATTTGATGTATATGTACTTTTGATAGACATAGTAGCAAACAGTACGGATCCTAAATAATGTATTGTATTTACAGTATTCTGCATGTCTCATAAATGTTTGCCTAGAAGACTTCGGAATTATTTAAATTTTCAGATTAAATTAAACGTGATTTGACTTGTATCAAAAGTAGTTTACCAATAAATGCTTAGTAGTGCTTCCTTTAACAACTGAAATTTTGCATTGTGAACCACGTGATTGCGATTATTTGTTTAAAGAGCTATAATTTGTTGATGTTTGCAAATTTTAAATGTCATGAATCTGAGGGAAACCGTTTTTTGCAAAACTACATCAATACAGGTTGGTCAGGGAAATACGTCTTTTTTTATCTCGAACAACAACTTTATTTGCACGGTGTGTAATAAGAAACGAAAATCAAAATGCAAATTTCATTTTCTTAACTTTTGAAAAATAGTTGCTATCTTATTTACCCGGATTTTATTTTTACCCTCATTATGTGCCAGGGAAGCACACGGAGCAGATAATTAACAAAGAATGTTTAGAACATGACACTGCTCAGTGATGTCCCGAGAAGAAAGTCCGAATGTTGGGGAATACATCCTGGAATGGGCTGTCACGAGAAGAACGTCCGAATGTTGGGGAATACATCCTGGAATGGGCTGTCGTGTTGTCATATATTGATTACCTCTTGCCAATAGGCTATCAGTAGGCAGGAAATTATATTTGTAGTACATGTACGTGCTACAGGGGTGTCCATGGGAAAATGTGTCTTGGTCAGATTGCATTGGGTGTTTGCGAAACTTATTTCACATATCATGTTAACATTTTAAAAGGGATTTAAAACAATCAATGTTTTACCTGTTACTATGCCAAAATTTGGAACGAAACGTTTTCACGTGAAGTTTTTTGCATTTGTGTTTGTTGAACTGGTTTAAAGAGGGACAGCACACTGGATTTTATCGTGACCGTCTCATGTTGCTCGTGCATGACTTAAGGTATTCAATCCATTTTAAAATAGGCCGGTGAGAGGTTATTTTTTAGTGTATTCACTTAATCGTGACAGATGTAAAGATTACGATTTTTGTTTCTTTTTAGCCTTAAAATAAGATGAACATTTTTACTTGTGAATTCGACTTTCTAAATCCATGTTTAGCTTATTCATGAATTACTGGATCCTTTCGTAACTCATAACTAATAAGCTTGCTTAATGTATTGTAATGATGCTCTGATTCACTGTCCCAGCCACATGAGGTCACACTGCCTTCTGATATAGTCTAGGTATGCTGTAATAAACGCTTTCATGCGTTGAAATTATTCATGTTTGATGAATATCATAATTATATTAGAGTTTCCCTTTAGTTTATAATGTAGCTCCAAATGCCATGACACTATTTTTAGACAAACAATGTCTTTATTGTTTGTTTATTGGGTTTATCGTCCCACCAACAGTATTTCAGTTATCTGAGGAAGGTGTCCACTTGAAGCAGATATAGTGCTGCCTTCACTTTGTATAGCATGCCGTGAACACTTGGCATGATACCACACCCAGTCACATTATCCTGACACCGGGCCAACCAGTCGTGGAACTACCCTTATATTTGCTTGAGCGTTAGCAAGGGAGCTATACCACTACCATTTTTAACGACTTTGGTATGTCGCGGCCCGGGATCAAACCCGGGGCCTCCCGTACCTGGAGCCGACGCTCTTGTCTTTATTGCTTTAAAAATAATTACGTTTGAAAAACAGTTATGTTGCAAGGCATACGCCATCTTGGATTTTATTAAGATTGCACAATAGTAGTAACTTCGGGGTTTCCTTTAGCCTTATAATATAATATGCCAATTTCAGATTAATATTTGACCTATTATTTGAATTTCATTACCTACATTTTTTATCTCCTGCATATTATTGTACATGTTGGTTCAATATAATAAGAGTTATTCCCGATTCAAGTACTTGCTGTTAGTTGTCCCACTTTGAAGTAATATTTTAATTTACAAAGTTTTTGTGACAAAAATCTACTCGAAGTAGAAGCGCTCCACAAACCATGTTTATTCTCCAAGTTGGCCATTTTGTCGACTTACCATTTCAAGGCTGTACCTGTTATTATTTCTTTTCGTGTGTTTTGCGTCGTCTATGTCACTTTAATATATGCCCTGGTTGTCTTTGTCTAGAGGTTGTTCAGATTTAAATATCTGTGGTAATTCTTGTAAGACCATCTCTTATTTTTCTATTGTATATATATGTGATGGATTGGTGACCTTGTTTAAGGTCAAAATTATCTGCTTTTGTTATGCTATTCACTTATGGATGCTGGGAACAACCCTCTGTGTATTGTTAATAAAAATGTTCCTCTTTACAGTGGTTTAATTTAGTTAAGTATTCCTTATTTTACTTACGTTTTATACAAAGCTGTGTGGTTTTTGTACTTTTGATGTTTTATATATACATACATTTAGCAAACTTTTAAAACTTGAACATTAAACATTTAATGTGGAATTATTTGAAGTTTCTAATTGCTGCGTTTTGTTGTTAGTCCTTATTTTCCTTGACAATGTATATTTTATATTTCCTGTATCATTGGGGTTAGAAGATGACTGTACGAATTGTAGAAAAGGGAAATAGTTGACTCCCTATTTAAAGACATACTTAATGTAATGAATAAGCAAATGCATTATGTTTACGCGAAAATAATGTCATCAGGAACGGAGCCTGTAACCTTAGAAGTCATTCAGACTGGTCTCGATGTATTGATGAATGAGGCTATAACGATCACGCGGTAAGTAATGCAAACAAAGTTAAACAGTTTTATGACGAGAAAACATCAGGCTAGCCACATTTAGTTGGACGGCAGTCTAAATCTGTAATAACAACAAGCTTTTGCTGTTGTTTAGATAATTTTTGTTAAATGTACCGGTCACTGTGGAACAGAAACGCGACAGCGACCTTTTATGCTTCGCATCAATGCTTTATTATACAATATCTTGCAAACGTACTTACTGTATATTAGAGCTGGCGAAAATTTAACTTATAAACGGTTTATGATCTTTCTAAGAGACCAGTGAATGTACTTTACTAAGTACATTTCCAAACTACTAATACAGTCATAATTATACTTTATGTGTATTAGTCCGTCATATCAATAACAAAAGAACACCAACCCGAGTGTGGTGAAAATGGAAAAAAAAAGAAAATTTATTTAGCTTGAAGTGTTCTGTCGATAGTAGGAAGTCCACATACACGTATACTCAGTCTATTGTAATTGTTGATACTTTAAAATAGAAGTATAATGGCTCAGATGGTGCTGGGTTCTTTTAACTCTTCGCTTAGCAGGAATTGATCAGGTTACTTGTAATTGAATTAGCGATTAGTGTAGATCCAGATCAGTGAGCCTCCGCTGGTCGCTGATTGATCCAGATATACACTATTTGCAATGTGTACATCTGTCTTTGCGTATAGTTGTTTCACATTTTGGGTATTTGGGTATAAACAGAAGTTATAATGTATGCATGCTTGTCTCGTCCCACGTTGCCTAATACTTACACAATTTGGCAATGCTTATGAATAAACAATATCATTATGTGTAAGGTCACCGCAGTTATATAATTAGGATTTTAATTGCCCGTGTTTGTCCTTGATTTGTCATATGTGCACGTCATCCTTCCACGGTGTGATTGATTTACTGCGGATGAATACATCAGCAGTGTTGCGCCGCCCTGCCATAATGTACAGCTTAACACATGGCTCGAGAAAATCTGTTCAAAATTTTGAAAATTATCACTTTTTATCGGTTACCTCCTTTCATTAGTCCCTTTGTGTTGGATGAGATACTCGAATCCTTGAACATTTTTGGGCTTTGCTAATTAACACACAAGAATCCAACTTGATGAATGATGTTAATACATTTAGTGCGATATAACATGGTGATATATGCTGGTGTTTATAGGCATAATGGTTTGTGAACATTAAATATGTTGCAACTCATCAGTCTGTGTTTCCAAAGACGAGATAACTTGTCTTAAATATTTACTGTGTCTTAAAAGTCTTAGTGCATACCAGATTTTCAAACACGCTTTTACATTCTTATGTCTTAAATAACTTGTTGTTGTTTTTTTAAATAATGCATGTTATATATGCAAGCAGAGGGTTCATACGGCGGTGAAATGTGATATTAAACACTAAGACAGGTTACTGGCAGATTGGATAGAAAATTTGAAGCTTTGTATAACCATTAAGATCTGCTGCAAAACGATTAATTGTGTATGATAATGCTCTGCAACTTTAGATCCATTATACATGTATGTGGGTTAAGTAAAATCAATGAATGGAAATGATAAACATGATGTATTATATTATAAGTTATTTGCAGAGGAATATGAATAAGAATATATGACAAAGTCCTATGAGTATTGCAACATATACCAAACTCCGAAAAAGGCACAGAACAAAGGTGTTTCACATGCAAGCCAAGCGAAAAGTAAGAACAAATTTGTGATGAGTCATTTAAGGAAAAGAGCAAACCCGACAGTTACCGCCTTGGAACGGTCAGTCGGCAATATGGACCGACTGGGGTGCTTAAACCGGTTTTGAAGACGTTACTGAATTATTGTGATCGAAATGTATTACACCAACAAATTGTTCTATGGTGATTTGTGTTTGCTGTTTATTTTATTACTTTCCGGGCATTCCGGTAATTTATCGCATTCCTAAACCTATGGAAGTGACGTAAAATTGTTTTTTTCAGAGTATGAATTTGTGTTGTATACTACCCTTGGCCAACTACGTGTACTTAAGGATTGAATTAATCACTAGTAATACTGAGACAGTTGGTTAGTCTCTTGAGACACAATTTCTACCAAAGCATCTGTGGAAAGTTAATGGAATCATATCTCATCTTTAATGCCACAAGCACTGGGATGTAATGCCTTAGAAACAAGACTGCCAGTTTGTGAGGTGCATGAAAAATATGATTTAGATGTTAATGTAAATATTTGTTTTTCTTTTTGATGCGTAACAGATCATGGAAGCCATACTCATATAAAAATCTGCGGTTTACTTTAAGACATGTTATTAATTTTAACAATATTTGTTAGTACAATGCTTGCCGCGCCAAAAACACAATGGGTCATCTTCTTCTTCGAGTAATAATTTATTAACATCATATAATGTTATAATTCTTTCATTAAAACACATGTAACTTGATTGCAAGTTCAAATGTGCGGGCTTTTTAAGTTATTTTAATTGAATTTTATAACTTTAACAAAGGCGTTTTAATAAATGAATACAAATATAGAAATAAAACTCCCATAAATATTTAAACACACTGTGATAACTTATGCAGCAACGACTGTCTTTTTTGTAATAAAGGTCAATAGTTGTACTTCATTTAGATCGAAACAAAAGTGTTAACCATGGTAGTTAGACAAATGTTTATGTAATTAAACCTTTGGAATTTGATAACTCTCACTTATAGTATACTAACAAGTATTCATAACCTCAATCTATTTCCCTAAACATCCATTATTCAACAACACCGTGATATGTCAAACCTAACTTAGTCATAAAAATGCTCCCACGTATTACACATTAATGCTGTTTACGTGAAAAGTCATCTAGTATGATTAGCATTTACAGACTGTAATAATAAAAGGGCTGCTTACTGCATTCCTCCAAATGTTCTTGGTATTGCTGCCTTGCTAAGGCTCATAAGGATAGCCCCACGACTTGTTGTTCCAGTATCAGGAAAATGTGACAGTGTGTGCTGTTTTGTCAGCTCTTCGTGGCATGCTATACACAGTGAAGGTAGAAGAATATCTGCTTCTAGTAGATTTCGTCTCTAAATAACTGACATCTGCTGGTGTGACTATAAAACCAGCAAACAACCAAACATGTTATCATGCAGGTATTTTCTAACTGGAATATATGTCCAAATTATACATATTTAAGTATCACTGCATATATGCACATATTTTATTAATTTCGCCTTGTATAATACAGAGGACTGGTGCCGCCATTAGGGAGATCTGGTGAACCGTTATATAGTGATGTATTGTTTTACTTGAATGTATGTTGTTATACTCAGAGAACCTTACCATATAGCCGTATGTGAGAGTTATGTACTTTGTATTGAGGCAGACATTTTTATACCACAGTATGCAGACACATATAATTGACTTGTGCCATAAACAAGTACAGCAAAATATCCTCCAAAAATGTATTTTATTGTAAGTTTTGGAAGCGCGCATCCAGCAATTAGTATCTGATACAAATAGTTTTAGAATTTTATCTTTTCTTTAACTATATTTTATTTTAAAAATAATCCTTTATGTATTGTCCAGTTTATACGGCGATATTTAAGTGTTTTAGGGTCAGATTATCGAAGCCTGATTTTTTTCTTCCTTTTTAATATTATGTTCTTGCCAAAATTCAATTTTAATTTTAACATTTCCATTTTTGTCATCTGATACAATGTAGACTGAGCCTAAACATATTTAAAGGTCATGATTTTTCTATAAATAATACGATCGAGAAGAAACGGGCATTTACTTTACCGACGGTAACACAGTAACATTATGAATTATTATTAGTTTTAGATGATAAATATCTTGCTTTCGTAAAAAGTTCACTGTCAAAAGCAGTAATTAATGTTCTTTGCTTTAATGACTAAAATTCTGTGTTATTATCTCCTGCTATTGAAATGGTAGATCCCCCTGTTATAACATTTCTTGATAATGTGTATAGACAAAGGAATAAAACTTAACTTTTCTCGATATAAATCATAAATAACATACTCCTTACATACCTAAACAGTAATCCATCAAATCAGTAGATCAAATAACTGAAATACTAGAGGATAATTATTATATTCTGTCGTTGTCTTTGAATCATTAAGGACAAAGATATTCGTAAACACCTTGTTAAACAACATAAGAGTCACATTACAGTTCCATAGATCAGTAGTTTGTCTTATCTGTCTTAGAATTATGTTTGTAAGTCTGCAATGTTGCGTCTAATATGTTGTTTCTTTCCATAATGTTCGTTTTATATGTAGTATGCAACAGTTATTTCTGCATAAACTCATACTTTTTTTCCAAAATAATACGATTTTGAGAATTACCTGCGTTGTACAAATTGCTCTTATTGTTCGTTCTCTCCATGTCTATAAATAGACATATGCGAATTTCTGATAAAAGTACATATCGGCGTTAGACCAGATTAGCCGGATGAAGATATAACGTGATTTCAAAAGTGTTTTGTTTTTTTAGTTTTTTGAAAATATCTATCTGTGCAGTTTGGCTCGGATAGCAATCCCATGCTTGTAATAACAGTTGAGCGTAATGCTTCACTTTACACATAGATGTAGGACATAAATAAACAGTATTACCCGGGATCTTTTGCGGTAATAATACATTACTTGGTAGTTTGTATGAAATTTTTTGCCAAGCTCTCGGATATCGCCTTTAAGAGTTGTTTCTTAAAGAAAAATGTATGTAATATAGGGAACAGTAAAGTTCGGATTTCATTTTAAGTTGTTTTGTTAAAGATATGTTTTTGTATTCACCTACTTGTACCATATTTTTCATTTGTCAGGACATCTATAGTAAGTGTTTTCTTGAAGTTTTCTATTTAGAAAACATTGAAAAAGTCATCATGCATATGCACGCATATAGATAAACAAGCCATAAAAAGAATAAAAAATACATATTGCAAAAAAAATCCAATTGCATTAAAAGTTATAACTAATGGTGTGCTTTATTGCGTTATTTGCCAATTTTATTTGTTGAAAAACATATTGGCTGTTCAAGTTTAAATTGATAACTGGTAATATTTAAATTATGTTAAACATTTGTTTAAATGGGTCAGCGAAAGGGGGCTAAAATTAGATACGACATTTATATAGTACAATGAGTGTTTTCGACGTCGTAAAACCTAATTTTGGATGTGCACCACCCTCAGGCTATACTTTAAGTTTGACCTTCAAACGAAAACAATGTCGTGCCAAGGTTGAGATAGATTCGTTACAGTAGTTAGCGCATTATAACATTGCAGCTTACAAGTAACATTTATTTCTTCATTTCGCGTGTCCTCCGAGTACATCCGTGTGCACAATTTGTACAAAATGTAAATTAAAATTAATCAAAGCCTTGATGGCTGTTGCAAGTAGCTACAAGTCATGGTAGACAACTGTTAAAGGACACCTGGTGTCGTAATATGCATTAATTAAGTCTAATGGATTTAAAATGATAGCCAAATGTTGTATTTTATGATATTAAAGCAACATAATTTCTTTTTTTTTCTTTAATCTCCAGATATATGTTTTGTGCAAAGTTCATTCTGTATTTTTCCTCAGTAGTTCTATACTTTGTGATGATGGTAGTTTCCTGTCTATTTGGTTGTATTTGTATGGTAAAAAGGAGGCGTGTCTTGTATATATACACCTAGTTATATCGTCGAAATTTTAAAAAAAAAAACGTATTCTCCTGTCCTATGATTAGATGGTTTTAACGGTGTGCCTTAATTTATATGTGCATAAAATGCGCTTCATTTATTAGGCTAATTAATTGCGGAGTTGGGTATGCAAATGAAATATTTTAACGTGTTTTTGTCATTTTCTAGTTTTGGCAGTGAAAACATTGTAAACAACAAACCACGTCATAGAAAAGGACCCGCGACGTAGCTTGACACGTACATATTGCCTTTCTTCCCTTCATACAGATGATAATATATAGGGTTAATATTTGTGTATAATGTATTTTACACTCTTCCTAGAAATGATCGTGAATTATGAATGTTAATACTAAACTACTATATACATGTTTATTGTTGTTATTACAATTATGTTGTAGGTTTTCTGGTCTATTGTTCCTTTACAATCGCCAAGAAAACAGGACTGTGATGATATTTCGAAATAAGTGTACACAATAATAAGATTTACGTAATATATGTTGCTTTAGTCCTGATAAATTGTTATGGTGACATAAACTGTAACATAGTTGTTCATTCTATTCTGTTTACATACTTTAAATATGCAAACAATTGGTTAGTTGTCCGGTTATCACAATAAATGCTCTAGTTTGAAAGCAAGTGCTGCTGTGTATAAACATGACTAACAAGATCAGGCAATAAAAAGAACTTTAGTGTACGACATCTAACGTACCGCATAGGAGACTTGCTTTGGTTTTATAATTGTATCAGTTACCTCGCTTTCTTCTTTGCTTTGTCAGCTATAATATTGTTTTTGCACGCTGCATTGTTAATTTCGGCATACTTGATTTCTTTTGTGACAAATGACTACGCCAAAGAGCTGCCAATTACTGTTATTGTCCGCTGCACCTTTTATGACAGTAAGCTACCCTGTAAATCGCAAAAGATTCGGTTCTTATCTTTGAAAAAATGTCTCACCGAACAGCTGTGATGTACTCTAAACGCCTGCTGTATTATTGTCCCTATCAACATGTTATTCTATAAGTGGCAACACTCTCCTGAGCGACGCAAATGAAGGAAATGAGAACTTGTATCACAAGTTGCCGACAGAAACCGAAAGCCTTCGCACATATATTTTTCTTAACAGAGCGTCAGTTTGCATGGGAAAACACAAATAGTAGCTTTGATCTCTAGCTTTTACTTTGTTGTTGACAACAAATGTAAAAATACATTTGTGCATTTTCACGTTTGAATGCACCTTGAACGACATTAAAAAGGAAAGGGTCTATGTAAGTTGTGACTAGAATCGAGTGCATTGCTCAGAACTCCGGGCCCACATTTGGCATGAGAAAGATTAATCCTCTTCGGGTGAGCTTTGATCTTTACGAGCATTGTCCACGCTACTGACGTTGTCAAAAGAGTTTGCGCATATACATGTCAGAAGGCACACAAACTGACATGAGAAAATCAATTAAACCTGAGAAAGCTTTTGATCTCTGGTTGTGCATCTGTGCATATACATATTCACTTGAGGCATTCGTCAGACATGAGCTGTTGAACATTCTAAATAACCTTTGATCTTTTTGGCTGGCCTTGTTGTGACACTGCCCGTGTTGTCGTATTTATTTTATTTATTTGTTTGTATTAGCTTCCTTGTCTATTATGATAGCTCTGTCCTGTGATTCAACATAGCCATGACAGGATAGTACCTACCGGGCATCTTTCGCGTCTAAATTTACCTTTATTCTCCGATCTATATCCATTTTATGACCATTCACGGTGTACTACATGGTCATTCAGTATATGGCTGTTTTGCATAAGTGCATCCTACAAATATAAAATATTAATGAACAGTAATTGAAAAGTCTATAACATCTAGTTTAGGAAAACACCATGTATTAAAAATACTTTATATTATGCAAACAATCTAATTGAATTCTTACACGAGGTGTAAGGTGACTGTAGAAAGCGAAGACGGAAGCAACTATTACGAGTGTTTATTACTGAAACGCTTTATTTGATTACTTGAGTCAACATCAATGGCGTTATATGTATGTATGTATGTTTATTATATACTTATCGCGGAAATGTTTATACATGTATCTATTTATTCAGTGCTCTTGTCTGCTTGAAAACCATTGGAAATACTTACTAGTGTTTTAACCATTAAAGTTCTAAACATTATGTGTTATTTTTCAGCTCGATTATGCTTTACTTTTTCATAAATATATGCTATCCTGTTCTCTTGTATCTTGGAAAGTCATTGTTTTAAAACATAATGCTCTTTTTGTCAAGGAGTGTGTTTTATCAAAGTAGAGACTGTCCAACAAATAGTACAAAATAGAACTATGATCATTATCGGTGTACTACCAAAAACATCTGTAGCAACCCTAATCCGCAAATAACAGTTGGCACGGCAGCTATAATTCATAACAACTGTAGTAGGATTAGATACAAGTCTTCATTCATCTGTCGTACAGTTTATGGTGCGAGGCGAAGGGAAAGTGGATGTAGTAAAGTGTGGATTTAGTGGACAATCGTTGGTCATCACTTTTCAAGATTTCTCATATCGGCATTGGGTGGGCCTCTCGTTGCCAGAGGATCTGTTAATGATCTTGGCCCTTTATTACTATGGTATCTCCAACTGGTTCTGCAGATTTAAGCACTGATTTACACATGAAAGGAGAGAAAGAAAAGTAGATGTGTCTTGGTGCTTTTAGATATTTATAGTTTTGTTTACTTATAATTGTGGCAGTTTCCTTACAAATGACTCAAATTGTATCGCAATAACTGAATGCTCGGGTAATACAGGTTAGTGACAAGTGGACAGTTGATAACATAATAGCCATACAGTACATTTAGATCATGTTATTATTTTAGCACCATTGACCATTTACAAGTTAATCTTGTGATATAATTTCTTCTACTCTTTGACTGTTTATGATAATATTTCAATTTTAACATAGCAATAAGAATATATAACAAGCAATTAATTTAACAATACAGTGTATGCAGTGTACTTGAACTTTAAACTTTAACAGATCAGTTCTAACGCCCTTCGTACAAGTATAAAAAGTTTATGTTATTTTGTCCAATAAAATACTTTTCTGTATCGATCGCCCCTGGTGCTGCAGTGCTACACTAAAATCTATCATTTTTTGGTCGATATTGTAAAATTACGAGGTGTAACAATATGTTTGGAGTGGTCAGTACTGCAGTGAATACAAAAGTGTTGCTCGATAAAAGTAAGGTAATTTATTACATGGAGAAGTAATTCCTTCAGTCGCTTATACTGTTTGCTTTCAAGAGTACCCCTCAAGTCATATCGCAATCCAAAGTACAGGCCATGCACCTCTTTGATACAATATCACCTTATCAACTAGGGCGTAAATGTGATATGTTTGCGACCGGGGGCGGTGTTTATGTCAAATCTCCGTTGGAATCTGTAAATAAGTAAAGGTCCTATCAAAATAACCACAGGTATTTAAATCTAAACTTCATCTAGACAAAGGCAAGGCGGGTAAATGTTAATGTGATCTAAAGCACAGAGACGAGACATAACACACAAAAAGAAAAACCAGCAGTTACCGCCTTGGAACGGTTAGTCGGCAAAAGGGCTGACTCGGGTGCTTAAATCTCGTTTGTGGAGCGCTCCAACTTCGCACTTCTTGATGTTTTTTTCTATCAAAATATTTTGTAAATAAAACAATCCCGTGTGAGACAACGAACAGTATGCGCATGCATCGAGAGTTAATATACAGATATAATGAACTAATTTATAGACAAAAAAGAAGAAATAAAATAAATTATCAGCATATGTACAATATGTATGGCAAATAAAAGCCCCGGCAACCTTAAAGTTCCAAACGAGATATTAGTTGGAAATACAAAAGCCCAATCATAACGTATAATTAGAATGGAGACTGCCTCACCTATACAGCGCACAATTGGAGAGATGAAGAGACAGGGATCCAACAGTGACTGTCCAATTATGGCTTTAAGTCACTGTTTTTATATAGTCTCAACGACCTGTCCGGTCATCGTGTAATTTAAAGGCAATTGCAAGCAATGCAGTACAAAGAAGGATTCGCATAAGTGTTTTCATACTGCTATTATACTTTGAAGCATTAAAATCAATACGGTGAAAGAATTTTGAAAACGCCTTTCTTAATTTGTGAATCGAAAGTCTACGCCTTGCCGTGACATTTTAGAAGAACGAAACCGGTTTCTAGCAATCAAATTTTCTACTTTAGCAAAATAAATCGTGTAAACCTTGTCATTTGGCATATATAAATACCATAGGACAATGGTATGAATACTTCACAATAGTAAATTTAAATCATTTCTCTTGTCATAAAATTTAGTAGA
Source organism: Sinonovacula constricta (assembly GCA_007844125.1). Lineage (NCBI taxonomy): Eukaryota > Metazoa > Mollusca > Bivalvia > Cardiida > Solecurtidae > Sinonovacula > Sinonovacula constricta. The sequence continues at coordinate 22,964,603 of CM017567.1, forward strand.
GACTTTGTTATTGGAAATAGCTGTCTCTATGCCTAGAAATGCTGCATTTAAATTGTCTGTTATTTGCTTTATTAAGGGTAAATCAGATGGATCATTTGAGAAAAGAAAGTATTATCTATAGTTAAAATATCGTCAAAATAGCGTGACGTTGAATTGAAAGCCTCTATGATGTGTAATTGGTTAGATGGGGATAAAGTTAACATGAAATCAAGTTCAAAGATGCATAAAACAAATGCTCAATTAAAGGTGCACACTTGGTTCCCATAGGAATACCAATTACTTGTCTAAAAAAAGTGTCACCGCATTTATGTAAATATTGTCGAATAAGAAACATAGAGCTTCACAAACATCCGTACAAGTCCACTTAGAAAACTTTTCTGAGAGAGTGTTGGTAAAAGGGTAAATAGGAAAAGGTCCAATCAAAATTTCCACAGATTTTTAAGTCTAAACCACCTCTAGACAAAGGCAAATATGGTAAATATAAGTGTGACAAAAACACGGAGACGAGACATAACACTTACTTTCATGTCATGCAATACATAGACGTTGCTCTCGAGCAATGTTTTTTTCTCAATAAGAGAAATAATGAGTTAAAGAAGTGTACAGCGTAGAGAAATCATAAGTATTAACTGCACAGCAATGAAAGTTTAATCTACGAAACTTGTCTAAGACTTCTGAAGAATTTTTAAAAAACCACAAAATGTTAATTGCTGAATTTTCATACCCTTTTTGGCAATATTTAACAACGCAATTATGAACGGCTGTAAGGCAAGAAATAAGTAGTTTAGATATTTGAGAGGTGGTGTAAGAGCATACAATGAATATGAATTGTGACTCTTTGGTTGTTTGTGAAGCTTAGTAGTCCTGTAAAGTGAAGAAAGTGTGTTAATAAGTGTCTGGAAGTCAACGTTGGTGCTAGTGTAAGAACTGGTGGTGGATAACTCAGCCTCATTTCTTTTTGTAGTATAGTCGTCAGACAAAAATTATGTCATTTGAAACTTTGTACGCAGGTACAAGTATAACTTGAACGGGATATTCTGGAAGGACTGTTTAAGTAGTTTAAGTGATGAAAAGCTTTCTTAGTTAAACTAGATGGTTGGGAGTGGTAGAATTCAACGCGATTTTTTATTATCTTAATTTGTTAGTTGCTTCCAAGTATGCTACTGTATGCATGTTTTCTCTCTTGCACCAAAGATTAATTGCATCAGCTATTTCTTTGCAACAAAAGTCAAAATCTATTTCATCTGTCAGTAACCGAGATTCTAAAACAATAGAAAATGGTTGGAAGCTACATTAGTCTTTTAAAGAAAGGGGCCGACAAATTGGCAGGAAGGCAAACACGGGCAGACACGCGGGGAGCGCCACCCGAGGTAGAGCGGTTAGAGTCGCCGACTCCTAAGCCCCTCAACACATGGTTTCGAAGTCCGGGTCAGATCGAGAACTTTCCTGTGGAGATGATTCCCTGCTAACATGCTGTGCGATGCGGAGGTGGTTCTACTCAGACATAAGTTTGCTTTCTTCCTCCACCAATAATTAGCTGGACGTCACCGCGGGACCATAATTGTGCTGATGCAATGTTACGAAACCAAAACAAAAGCACATGGACAATTGCATAGGCTGGCTGGAAGACTGACACACAAAATAAATACAGTCTGCCAGCAGGATAGCCACACATCCATTCTCATAGCCAGCAGACAGACGGACAACCAGCCAGCAAGCCAGTCAGACAGACAGACAACAGCAGCCAGCAAGCAAGCGAGCTAGACAGACTGTCAAAAAAAACTGACAGACGAGAGAAAGATTAGTGGAATTAGACAACATTAGAAACAGGAAACAGATTGACGTTGCCCGATACATCTAACTTAAAAGTACATCTCAAAGCACAACAAGTAGTCTTTAATGGCCGTGTGGATTACAACGAGGTCGCAAGTGCCGGCCATATGATATCGTAATAAACCAGTACAGCAGTTTTTCGCCGGAAAAAAACTAACTGTTTACTTCTTCTAACAATGATATTTTATTGTCACCGTGTACAAATTTAGATTTATGAAATGGATACCATGATATAACATACGGACAGAAAAGTCAAAGTTGCCTGAATAACAAAGAATCTAGCATAACTCTTATTTATTATGCAATTTGCAACAAGATCAGTTGTTTTTTAATACACGTGTAACCAACACTGTCATGAGAATCCAGAATAGGAGTAGTTAACTTAGGCAGATAAGGCATTTACTTTGCTATTGGCTTCACTGAAGTGGGACAAACCTTTTCTATTGTTTATACTAAGCTAACGAAAAATTATTCAGTCTATACTGTAATTTTGTGAACCGAATTTAGCCTAGCAATGTGTATGTAGAAATCTGCTTTTGTGGCAACCCCATCATTACTGGTAAAGACTCCTCAATAAAAATGCAAAAGTCATGCATGGCCATAAGGAATCATATGGCTGTGAGTGGTGTATATAGACTCATTTGTTACATGACAGTTCTTAGGATAGTTCCACATAGCTTTTTTGCATATAGGCTTAGAGAATGAGTTTTCATTGCCATATTGTCATTAAGACATAAATATATACCTACCTCTTATATACGCGGGAAGATATTAGCTATACAATACGTAAAGTTGATAAAGTCGAATGTACTTTAGTTTTCGAATACCAACGAGAAGGAATAGAAAACCTAAAATTCCATGAACAATAGGCGTTAAGAGTGGCTGTGTGTATCTATTAAATTATACGAGAACTTTTAGTGACAGCTCTAAAGTCCATTACATAAGGACGATAACTAAAGGTGTGTATGGCTTCAGAAGAGCTATTTATGTCTGAAAAAATAACTGACATATCAAAAATAACAAATATTATTATGTTCTATATGGCAATAATATCAGAATATAATTCCAACTAAGTCTAGGTTGTACTAAATGTTAGTATTAAAGGATCAGTATGAGGAATCTCTGTTCAAGTTCTTTCTTGTATGGAAATAAATGTGTAATTTATGTTTTATACCCATAAACAAATTAATTAAGTTATATTTAACTGAAGTTTCTTTTCTATTTCCAAACATATCGTTCTGTGTCATCGCTTATCAATTGTATTTCATGTACAGCAGCAAATTGGGATTATTTCAGCCAACACAAAATAAAGCGAGTATAACACTGTGTCAGCAACATTTAATTTTTTCATAAATTTGCAACTATTAACATTTACTGACATGTGCAACGATTGGAAGAATAAAACTATGTATACAAGTATTGTGTTGCGTTTGAGCGATCAGTGTAATCGATCAATGTAATCGCTGTTTCAATTTACATTGTGAATTATTTTAGAAACAATGGATTTTAATCATATTGTCAAGCTCTGTAGACCGATTTAAGAATGTGTACTATTGATTGTACGTTATGTCAAGAAAATAATTGTAGCAAATTGTATTTTTAAGTAAGCTGCATCGTAAAGATTCCAACTGCAACTTGTGTTTATTGTAGTAGTACTGCAAGTTGTTTTAATTGAATTGTGCTGCAAGTTGTTTATGTTGTTGTATATGTTAAATACTAGTAGTAATGCAAGATGTTGTATACCAGTAGTACTGCAAGTTGTTTTATATGTTAAATACTAGCAGTAATGCAAGATGTTGTATACCAGTAGTACTGCAAGTTGTTTAATATGTTTTATACTAGTAGTACTGCAAGATGTTTTATACCAGTAGTACTGCAAGTTGTTTTATACCAGCGATACTGCAAGTTGTTGTATACTAGTCGTAATTTAAGATGTTTATAACAGTACTACTGCAAGTTGCTTCATATCAATAGTACTTTAAGATGTTTAATGCTAGTATCAATTCAGAATGTTCTATACCACAAGTTTATTTTATACCAGTACTACTGCAAGTTTGTTATATACCAGAAGTACTTCAAGATGTTTATACTAGTATTGCTGCAAGTTCAATGTCTATGGTTAAAATAACTTTGGCAAAGACGAATCTTAAAGACGGATCTAGAGGTAACTGCTATGTTCAATGATAAGTTTTGTCATTAAGGTTGTTTGCTATGTCAACCATGATTGTTTCTTTCCTGTATTTCAGGAGGGCTATACTGTAACGCCACCTGGGATTTGATGCAATGCTGGGGTTACACTAAGGCCAACACCACAGTGTATCAACCATGTCCTGCCTATGTAACGCTGTCAAACCCTCTGGGTTAGTAAACATCAAGTTTTGCACTTCTTGTTCTTATTGTTCTAGCCACATTTGAAAGAAGATGTAAACAACACTGCGTGTATTTGTTTGTGTGTGTCTTATTTTGCGTACAGCTCTTGTTGTTGAAAGGAGTCTGTGTTAATTGTGTTACGTGCAAATGTCTTTTATCATAAGCATATATTTTTTATTCTTGTTGAAGTGTTTACAATATGGCTCAACGTTGTTTGCAATAACAACGACCATAACAGTATGACCTTGATGAGCACAATGCATGATACATCGCTCAAAGTCAATGCCTAAACAGTAGGCTACATTATGTGTTCAGGCCACTCAGGATTCTAATGTATCTTTAGTGTAAGTAAATTGTTTTCATAGCCTTCTACATTTACAATAATGATTTTGTAATATGTCAGGGAAATACCTATACAACAATCACGTTTATTGTTTATAATTTATTATATTTTATATCTGCATATATAACAAGCGAGTCACAACGTCCGCAATGCTGACCCTGACATTGATGTAGGAATACATTTCATCTTCAACATGCGTATCTATTATTTAAGGGCTTTTCATTTGCATTTTATATAATCGGCGATGTCAGCAGGACGAAGTGAAATAGAGGGATTCTATAAATGTTTTATTGCATTCTGACGAGCTTTTAAATAAAATAAAAGTTAGTCCAGGATTTATGTTGATGTTTAACGCCTCCAATCAAACGCACTGTTGTATTTCTATACATTTCCAGCATTTTCCAAGAAAACGTGCAACCCTGATGGAGGCTGGTTCCGCCACCCGGACTCAGGCAATGTATGGACCAACTACAGCATGTGTTATGACCACTCTCTTATGGAGGTACTGGGACGCAGCTACAAATCCTGGCTGGTTTACATTTACCCTTATCATGCTAAAGTGTAAATGAAACATACTATAGTTTAAATAATATGTTTACTGATAAACAAACACACATCGCAAAATGTGTCAATCCTTTTCAGAAAGCACTTAGAAGGGACCTGAATAATCTGTGCCTAAATGTTTTCAATTCGGCCCAAATGTGACCGACACTCACAGGAGCCCAGTTATGTGCTAAATTTATATATGTGTCTTCAAATATGTATTATTTTTTTTTTTGTTTAACGGCACACCGACACTTTATAGGCCATACGATGCCGATCTTCAAATGTGTGTTGAACATACTTAACACAAAAATGAAATACGTGAATACTGGCTAGAGTGTCGTTCGTATTGCATAAGCTTGGAAGGGTCGACTATTCATCAATAGACAATGAGGTCCTCCAAGTTCTTACGTGATCTGAGCTTATATTTGTTTTACCGATAACTTAATGTTCTGTCTATTAGCCTATATAAAAAGTAAGAAAACAAAAACATTATTGTAACAAAACAATTACCGAGGCTGACAGACAGTAATAAAGAAGAGTTACTTATATTTTTTCTCAATAAAATTATTCGATTTCGGTAAAAAATAGATCTATGATTCATCGTTTGCAAAACTCAAATGATTTAATAGACAAAATATGTTATGATTTAACGACGTCATATTTCCAAGTTCAGTCAGACATAAGTTTATGTATCCTTTTCGGGGATATTCACTCTGTATCACTAAGAGGCATTGAACATGTTTATACCTTTAGTTTTATTTAATTTTGCTCATAGACGACCACTGTTCAACATAATATTAAAATGCTTTCGATTAGTCTGTATGAAACAAGAAACATCGTTAATCAGGTTGCTGGCACAGGATTTGTTAATACAATATCACTGTATTATAGGACATAATTTGATCATTGATCGTTTTCATAAGTAATGGGGGATGTATTTTATTGTTTTACACATGCGCATGACAAAGCCTTAATGTGGCTAAACTAACTATACATGTCTGTATTCTTTCAGAGTCACAAACGTGTGCTATACATGTATTATATCGGCTTCGGGGTATCGATTGTCCTTCTTATCACGTCATTGATTATATTCAATCTGTTCAGGTAAGTGATACATACCGTCCATGGATTTAAAATATTAGAAATAAAATGCCACTGATGAAAGTCTCTTGTATTGACTCAGGTAGTTGTAAGTTTGAACGTTATGTTTAGGGTCTGGCTCGTCATATTTGCCCTATAAATAAAGCCGGATAAATCACCACGCGGGTCAGGGATAAACTGTAAACTCATTAACACACTCTATTACAATTTCTCCATATTCTAAATCTACATGTATCGAATGTAACAAGTGAGTGTGTAGCAAAATGAATCAACCTCAGTCAGAACTCCTCGAGTAATATCGTCCTCGAATCATCTTAGACGTCCTATTAAATCACGCTTTCAAATCGGTTGTGTACTGTGAAACTGTTAAACATTATTTAGGTCTTTTAACAATCTTGTGTTTGTTTGTTTTGTTACTTTTACTGAGAAAAGTAATACATTATCTTCTTGCGTTAAACGTGTTTTAAATGGGATGAAATAGGTGTTCTTTCTAAGCTTTGTAAACATTAAGAAGAGTCTTTGTGGAAAGTGGCTCTATAGCTATATTGGCCCTGAGTATACAAAAATGAGATAATCAGATTTGAGAAATCATAGGCTCAGTTAAATGCATGCTTAATAGAATTGTATTAAGTTTATAAATATGCATTACGTCGTAAATAACTGATAAACGTCGTATGGAAATCTATATCTGAATACATTTACTATTTGAACGTCGCATATGCATTTTGAATAGACCAGCACATCACAAATGAAATTAAATATACAGAATTCAACAAAAAGAAATATCAAGTAATGAAATGAAGACACAAAACGTCCATACGCTGCATGAACACATTGGAAAAGGTTTATTGATATTCAACTGTGTAACGAATGATTGTCGAAGTATGACGAACATATTTTTTTCAGTTTTTATATGTTTAATGTGTATTAAAAATAACACGATTTGCCTGTAATGTACAATAATACTTTTTCTTTATTTTTAACTGAAACAACGCGTACAATGCTAAATACATACATATACAGAGCCTGGTAGCGCAATCGGGAGAGCGTGGACTCTAGGTCCAGGAGACCTTGGGTTCAAACCACGACCGTGACCAAGACCAAGTCGTTAATATTGTGGTGTACCTTCCTTGCTAGCGCCACTGCAAATTAACGGGTAGTTCAACGACTAGAATAATGTTACTGAGTGTGATATTATACTAGGTGTTTACGGCTTGCTATACAATGTGAAGACAACACTATATTTGTGTCAATAAGATACCTTCTCCAGGTAACTGATATATTGTTAGTGGGATGAGAAACCAAACAAACAAACAAAAGACATGCACATATAATAACCACTATGTGACATTGTTGTAAAGGCAAATAACCAGTGAGCTATCGTAGGCATTCACCTTAACTTCCAGTAAGGAGACAATGATTAATCTTTCCTTTCATAAAATGTACAAATAAATGTATCCTTTAAGTCGGTGGAAAGATATGGCTATTTATAAACGTCCTGTGATCCTCCTTGTGCGACGCGGCATTATGATTTTTGTGGCGTATAAATTAACTCTTACCAGGTGATAGGTACATCTCGCAAAAGACAACGCTGTTTTGTGCGTCTCCCCAAGGACAATTCCAGTTAAATCTTCTGTACTCCTTCTTTGTTTAGAAACCTATATTATTACCTTAGACTAAAGTATCGCCAATATGTCAAAATATAAAATCACGAGTATGCCGGATAGAAACATCTCACCTAGAGTAAGAACTGTGTCTTATATTCTACAAAAATTCCTGATCGCGACAGTGAGATATTCTGAAAAAAAACATGAATTAATGAGCGATGGAGATTTTCAATTCATGATTTCTTTATTAAATTTATTGCCGCAATCTGTTAGCCTCGATTAAGATACAACGGGCCTTTAAAAGGACATTTATAGTATTATAAAAATCGAATGTTCATTTCAATGAAAAATACCATCTAACATTCTAAATATACGCATGCCCTTGACCACACCGTAATATTTTATCAAAATCTCTAAAACTTGCCAGCGCAATAAAGTAGTGTCAGGTTATGCTTTTAATAAGCTTGTCTTCTGTTTAAAATCATTGTTCATGGTTTAAAGAATACTATACATTTTCTAGATATTTATAGTGACTGACAATTTAAAGATAGCATTAATTTTTATGTTAAACAGATTCTTTCTATGTGCGCTTTGTTATTGTTTTCTCCAATTAACGCTTCTGTGATATCTAAACCACTCTGCCCATTTATTCCATTTGACTTACATTGTTGAATAAATGTATTAATTTCACACATTTTTACAATATGCATGTACCAAAGGATATCCGAATCATATAGATAACACATTAACCAACAGATATTTACTTTACAATTATTATATACTACATTTGTTAAGAACTCGTCTCTAACCATTTAAGCTATATTAAATATATTGCTATGATATCTAAATATATCGGTTATAGTGTGGAATTAAAATAAATGTATAGAAAGGTTTTAAAATATTTCGTCATTTCCATGACGTTAACACAAAATCACGTCATAGACAAAGTGATATTGACACGGGTAAAACTATTTCTTCTGTTACTGTAAAACACAACAATTTTGCTAGGACTGAGTACATTGACTGGAAGTAGAAGACAAATACACAGTAAAAGCAATCGAATGTTTTAAGCTTTTAAAACATAACATGTTGTTCATCAAACAAGTTAAATTTAATAAAACTGAATTCGTCATAAAATACAAATATTATTGTCTGGAGTTCTTTTTTTATCAGAAAGTTCTTCCTCGTAAAAGGAATACTGCTGGTATTGTCTGTTAGATATGCTTTATATTGTATTGCAACTTCCCTTTTTGATCACAGCATTTATATTTCTTTTATTTTATTATTCGTGTCTGAAGTAGTTTCTGTCTTCTACTGTTCTCTACGCTTCCTTAACTGTTGAAGACTCTCCTGATATGACTAGTATATGTGGTTTGATCCTTTTACAAGAAATGTTTTATCTACAATTTGTTTTATTGTTGTTTGTATGTATTAATCATCCTTAACTGTTTTAACGAGAACAATAAGTCGTTTTTATGGTTATTTTCTTGGTGGTAAAATATTAACAATCGATTAAAAATTTCTGGCATTTTGTCTGGTTTTGAAGTTGCATATGATTAATTAAAGGTTAAATGTTTTCTGCTGATTTTGATAAAAGATACATTATACAAATTGGCATGTACTGTTAGGCATTGTGTGTTGGACATGTATTGTCAGATTATATTTAAAGCAAACGGAAAGGGACAATGAACAATATTTAATGATCCATGCATGGTAGTATTTTAATTTCAAATTGATTTTGTATATATTATAAAAAAAGACAAAATTATTAATTAAAATTCAAAGTTACATTGAACAAAATAACACAATACCATTTGTCCAGTTAGTTCGATTTTTTACTTTAGAGAGATACTACCACACGTGACGCCATTAATGATGTCTTATAATAACAATTACAATTGCTAATAGTGTACAACCAGTCTTATGTCATTTTTGGCAATTAAGTAAAAACGCATCATGACGAAAGATTCGTTTTTCAAAATGAAAGTGTCTGATAGCCGATTGTTCAGGTCCATAACGGGTTCACAAGCCGTATAGGGCGGGGGTAGGCCAGAGCTACATTGGCGTCTTCGTCCGTCGATTGCTCCGCCTGAAGACAAGATTTGACCCCGCTATAACTGGGCTACCGTTGGCCAGACAAGATTTGACTGCTCTATATCTGGACTACTGTTGGTCGGCCTGTCTTTAGACAAGATTTGACCGCGCTATATCTGGGCGACCGTCGGTCAGACGAGATTTGAACGCGCTATATCTGGTCGACCGTCAGTCAGACGAGATTTGAACGCGCTATATCTGGGCTATCGGCGGTCGGTCAGCCTGTGGACAAGACTTACCTGCTGTACATATGGGCTAGCATCGGTCAGTACTCCTGTAGACAAGTGTTTGCCGTGCTACAGCTGGTCTACAGTCGGTCGGTCCGCCAGTAAACAAGATTTGAATTCATTGTACCGATTACATTGTTTAATGACTTAACAATCCAAGTTGTATGTTACAATGAAAGTTTTTACCATCGACTAGGGTAAACTGGTTAAAATGTTGAGCTCTTCAACGGATAGTCTTTGGTTCGAACCTGCCAACCGACCACAAGAGATTGAACTATTTACTTTTCTTTGTTTGGGTTATTTACGTTCAATATGTCATTCAAATGACCAAACATTAAAGTTTAAACCAATTAATGTATTTATTCCAGACAATTAAAATGTGCCCGTGTCACATTGCACAAGCACCTCTTCACGTCCTACGTACTGACGGGGGCACTATGGATCATGTACTACGCCTTGGTCCCCACTGACCCGGCCGTTCTCCTCATGAATCCGGTAAGTGTTTGAATTGGAGAGTTTAAGCGCGTTAATATCATCAGGAATCAGAAATTTAATGACAAATGCACATAAAATTGTGTCGAAGCAGTAAGAGTCGCTAACCTGTAAATCCGCAGCCCATTGCCGCGTGAGTACAGGTCGCCGAGAACTTTCATGGGTCGACGACTTTCCGTTTATCAATCGATGTCGTTCGTTCTACCCAGACAATATTCTACAGTATTTCAACACCAATAATACGTTTATGTGGCAGCAATGACCATAATCAGATGGTGAAATGTATAATAAATGGACGTTGTATAATTCATCATTTCAGATTATTATAAACATCTGTTTATGTATGCGTGTCATTTGTCTAGCTAATGTACAAGTGACAAACAACCGAGACAAGTCATTACACATATTGACAGAAACAAGCAGTCACATGAACTTGACGAACCTGGTTCTGTCATTTAGCACAAGAAAATACTTGGCGTTTAAACCTGGTTATCTCGCACATGACTTGTAGGAAGTTTATTTAATTTATTGCTGAAATAGAATAAAAGTATCATTGTTAATTGTACCTAGGTAATTAGACTTAATATGTATACAGGTCACGGCGATTGACTACTTGTACAAGTCGAATAAAATAGTAAATACTGTTCTGCTGTGGTATGAGTTCTGACAGTTCTGGCTGTTGAAGCAGTTTTGTCACAACGTTTATGCATTCTTATAAATTAATAGATTAGATGAAAACAAATGACTGTTTTAAGCTCTCGCGTCTTGTCCTAGAACACACAAATGTAACTCTTCCTTGCAAACACGTGCAGCCATTTTTTTTTTTCAAGAAATTTGTATCTATAAATATTTATTAAAATGATATTCCAAATTGTGTTTTTCTCCAGCAAAAAAAATAGATAAGCCAGCCTTTCTGTGTTTATTGCCTTTGAGACAGTCACCATATGTGTGACGCATGTAAAATATATGCGTGATAATCAGCATGCCGAATTAAATTGAAGTGTTATCTTCATGTTTAACTGTTTACTTGTATATTCATTGACTTGCTGGTGACATCTAATGGCAAAGAAATTGTTTACATGCACATCTTTTACCTTACTGGTGACATTTGATTGTAAAATGCTTTTCATTTTTGTCACTGCTACACAAAAGTAGCGGGTATCCTTTATACGTTTGTATATTGAAATTGTTCTATAACACTATTCTAAATAAAAAACGCTCAATACTATAATCGTCCATTTAAGCCGCACACATCTTTAATTGTCTGAATGCGACAACTCAAAGTAGTACTAAAATTGCGTAACGAAAAACGTAGAACACCAGTATAACTAGTTACATTGATTTATTATGCAATCATAAATATAACTCGACATTCTAAATGTGCTTACGTAATTTGACATTGTAACTTCGGAGTGTTTACATAAAATTAGCAGTTCGTTTAGCTTGCATTGTTTATTTTTTGGCTCAATAACGTTGAAAAACATAAAGTACATACATGTATGATAAAAAAAAAATCGAAATTCAAAGACGATATAATTATTTTTGGCTTTTTATCCAATAAATCAAACATTCAAACTAAGTATGCTTGTTCTTAAGTAAATCTCACTTTTTCCACTGCTTTACTTTATATTTGAGGAACAAAATGTAAGCAAATATTAAAGAATCAGCTATATATGCTACTTTCATACGATTGCACATTAATCCCACATCACGGAGTTTGGCTTAACATTTGTCTGCGTGCCTGAAAAGTTTATGAACTACTTCTTACATCCCAATGTATTGTTGCACTTGCAGTTGTGGTGCCAGGTGGTTCACGTATTGACGCACTACTTTACGCTTTGTAACTACGCCTGGATGTTCTGCGAGGGATTCTATCTACACGCTCTTATGGTGATTGCTTTCACGAAGGACAAAAAGCTTCTTTTTATTTGTTACTTCATCGGTTGGGGTGAGTAAAAAACAATTTAGCATTTTTATCACGTAGTTTTCCCATGCTCTGAGATAAAAACATCATTGTTATTACTGACGACTTTTATAGTAAAAAAGAAAACACGCATTAGGAAACATTATTTCCTACTGACGTAACCTTAAAAAGTAGGATTTAGTGGAGATATCAAAACAGCATGGGTCGATTACTAATTATTGTAATGTTCTGTAAATGCAATTAAATTTTATCCAAATGGTAACAGAAAACTACAAAAATGCAGCGCCGTATGACTTTTATTAGTTATGTTTTGAGCTAACAAACAAGATATTGTCATTGGCAGGCGGCTGTATGGTTGTTATAACAACACATCTAGCCTTTTATGCTCGTTTTCAGACAAGTGAACAACATAGAAACAACGTCCCGGGGTTTAATAGTTCCTTCTATTACCACAACACTAGAAGAGAACGACAAAAACTTTAGATTATACTTTAAAGTTCCTTTCTGACTCCGTTTAACCGGCTGGTTTATTTCGGAGCAAACCAATAAGGTCTTTCAAAAATTAATGGTCCATTCTTGTGACTATAACCCTATGGCGACATTATACTTGCTTGTTTTGCACTATTAAATATAACGTCTTTTGTAATCGAAAAATACGTTATGTTATGTTCACTTCTTGTCTCGACCTAGACATAATTTCTAAGTAAAGTACTTTTCAGTTGAAAATATATTATTGTGGACAACAACTATATCTGTTCGTCACACATACTTTAATTAGACTTTGAGACAAATCCACTTAATATCACCATTTAGTCATTACGAACACGTGAAGTCGATTAGCAAAATCTTATTATCAGTACTGTCCTACATGTATTAATTGATTGCAGTGTTCCCTATTGTGCCGACCATCATCTATACGTCGATCCGGGCCGTGGATCCTGAGGAAAATGACAGGTGAATAAAAAATGTGGTTAAGATATTTCCATGTACAAAAAAAATTCAAACTACTTTTATTTATAGATGTCTAACTTCACTCATGGCGTATAAATTATGTAACAATTTCTGGAGTGGGAGGGAGAAGGTATGAAGGTCGTAAAAATACGAACCCAAGTCCCAACTTTACGTTTGTGTAAAATGCATAGATAACAAAACATGACAAGGACCTATGAATATTGCAACCATATCAAACTTGAAATGGCGCAAGACCAAGGTATTCACATGCTTTGTTCAGCGTACTAATGATAAAACACTGACACGAAATATCAGCAGAAAAGCAATCTCAACAACGACCGCCTTGTATCGGTCGGTCGAACAAAATGCCGAATGAGTTGATTAAACCGGTTTACAGAGATCTAACCTTGCACTTACTGCAGGGATTTTGAAAGACGAACAGTGGAAACAATATATAACCGCGTCGGGGAGGTTTCAAATTGTGTGTTCGCAACTGTGACGTATCTTTACCAAAGCTTTAACACAACATGTTGATCGGTTATTTACCTAAAGAAATTAAGCACTAATCATCTATGACACTACAAGATTATTGTAGATACAACTTTGTATTATCGTTGTTTGCTATTGATTGTTAAGCTTATTGTTTTCGCCGTTTATTAAAATCTGTATAATGATTTTGTACGTGTTTATTTAATTATCAAAAGCGGAAAAAAAATCATGTAGCATTTTCTATAAAACAATATTTTTTGGAACATAACGACGTTGATTTCTTATAAGGCTCGGTGCATGTAAAAGTTTTCAGTTTGCACACAATTAAAGTGAAGTGGAAAGGTAGTCTTTTCCGAGGAGTTGCAAGTAAGTTACACTACACTTGCATATAACGTAGCAAATAGTTCTAATGACAGACATAAGGTGTTTGCATAGGTCGTCTCTTGTTTAAATGAGTGTACTGATGCAATAAGTAAGTTCTACCTATTAGGATCTCGTCGATATTCATCCGTGCTTTCCTTTCGCCAGCACCACAATATAGACCAGAAAGAGTATAGATGTGGGACATGTGAGAGAGCATTTTTCCTTTAAAGTAAACAATTAACATGGTTGTTTCTTACACTTGCAATACCTTTAATGAACAAGGTATGCAACACGTTAATTGTTACATGCTTTCCTTAAAGTGTGTGCTTTACAACAGACCGATTAAGTGCACAATTCTTGGTATGTGTCTGTTGGAAGTTACTTATTACGTATATAAATGGTCATAATATGGATAAATATGTTAACACTATAAAATATTAGTAGAGACAAACCTTTAGCATGTGTACACATGTGTGCTTATCATCCAAAATGTAATTAAGAAATACGTTTTCTACATGTCGTTAGATTTGATTGCTGTGCAAAATAACATGGAAACTTTGTTCAAACTAAGGTCTGTAGATAAACTATTCACATGTCGCGATTATGTTGCATGTTGAAATCAGTTGCATCTGATACCACTGTATCACTAGCAGTAGCAAGTTATCTTGAATATTACGTTTCAATTGAAGAAATTACAATGGATGGCATATATAACAGATAAATATATTTATAATATTTCGCGAGTTTTAGTATATTTCATGTTAAATACTGAAACTGACCTTGGGTAGGCAGGATAATGGTACAGACAAACCATATTTCTGCTGCTGTACTACTTTAAGATAAAGGCTTGGTGCCTATTGGGAAGCAAGACTTCGCCACACAGCTGCGTGTTCCCATTAATGCCTGCTATCTTTTTTGTTGAGTACAAGACTTATATTACAATGCACATTGTTCACATGTTGTTTATCTTTGATGATACTTGATAGGTAGTCAACTACAAAATAAATTGCTTAAGAGGGTCTTATCAAGTTGACCTGTAGATGAGGACACATGAATGTCACACACGTGTCATATACCTAGTTAGTACTTCCATTTCTCAACCATCGTTTTGATGGACACGGTGGGGTACATTTGTCAGTAAATGTCGGAAAGCAGGTTAGTATAGTTAATTTAAAACACGACGCCAATTTTTTAAGGACTTATTAAAATATCGTATAAAATAAAGCAACTTTAGTTTAGTTTTACAAGATTGTTATCGTATAAAAGGATTAAAAACATTTGTTAATTGAAGCCTCGTCTATGTCGCATGTATTTTTAAAGATATTTTTGTAAGGATTAAGGATTCTTAAACTCAGATTAGATTTGATTTCATAATTATAATTCTAAGTTAAAGTGCAGATAACAATAGCAAATATATAGCACTTTAAAGGATAAGTATGTATATATATGTATATAATTATATATATACATTTATAAAAAGCTTTACGTTTCTACGGTCATTCGGTGTGCTGCTACATAAGCTTTCTTGTCTTTATTGTCTCTAATAATACATTAGATATAAATGTTTCAACATTAGAGATAACGTTCATAAAACACGAACATTTTTCAAATGTGGTATATGACTTTGTTAAATGTGCGAACTAAGCTATTTAATGGCATAGTTAACAAATCGCAATTGCAATGTTTTGTCAGTTACACAAGAATAAGCATAAAAATTTGCATACGTACCGATGCTTAAGTTTAGTTGCACTAAATCTTTCGACAACGGCATTAAGATAAAAAATAACGAGGTTTTAGAAGACAGTATGTGCATAATTTATGGATATTTAGCTGTTTTTGAATGATAACAGTGTCTTACAATCACTGAGCACGGACACATGTCTCTACTTATGGAAAAATTGAGGCAGTTTTGTATCTTCATCTGGTTTATTATCCGCCAGAAATGTGTCGGGAGTCGGTTGTAACTGCTTGTAAAACACCGTCTCACTGCTTTGCTAAGCGCTGAGCGTAGACATGCATGACGACCGTTTGTCAAATATTCTGCTATTTTCTAGTAAAACCTTTAAGAAAATGTTATCATTTTAGCATTTTTTGTTGCAAATTTTCATTTTACAAATTCGTTCATCAGGTCCATCGGCTTTGTTGCTTGCGGAAAAAAAAACTATGTGAATGCCAAAACAAAAAAAAATCAAAGTCTGTATAATGTGTTCACATTGACTTGTACAATGTATCTGTGAAGACTATGCAATGGAACTGAAATGTGGTTTATTTATATCAACCATTACAAATCATAGAATAACACTCAAATTATATGTGAGGTCTTGCCTTGCACATTAAAGAAACATTTGGTGTGTTTCGTATTTTAATAATTGTTGCATATGACTGGTCAACAAATAATTGTATCAATACAATAACAATTTGTTAAAGCTGCAAGCCGTCATAAGAAGCTCCTGTTTTCCATGAGAAGCAAAGCGATTAGAATGTCGTGACTTTGTTTTATTATAAATACCTCATGAATCTCAAACTGCCCTATACCTGTTGCAAATTGCTATGTTGGATTGATTAGAAACAGCGCAGTATCTGGTTTACAGATAATAGCAGAAACAAACTGGGGACTGTTCAGACGGTAAACATGAGATATAAACTGACAAAATCATTTATGCCAGGGAAGATTAATGTTGAAATGTAAAACTTTTTAACTAGCTAAAAGGGCATGGATTTAATAAGCAATGGGCTGTCTTAAAAGTCTTTATAGTCGACCTTTTGTCTCTGGTACCAATAAATCATCCTTAATTTCTTCTATGTTTTGGTAAACAATGCTATAACAAGCACGCATTTTCTCGAATTTTCACGCGGTCCGACTTCACTGCGAATGATCTATTAATTCGTGCCATACTACGCACACAGTTATCGTACAAGCAGAAGGGAGTATCAGTGGTGGCCTATTAAACCTGACTGGAATTTTCTAATATTTATCTGTTACCAACCATTTTTGTTCAAACCCCCTGAAGATTCTAAAGTACTAAAGTCAATAAAAGCGCCAATATATATAGGTAATTTAATGATACAAATTAAATGTCATAATATATAAACGTTGTACATTGCTGTGTGTTTTTTTTTTCTGTGCAGATTCCGAATACAATTTTTAGTGGCATACCTATAGCATTGCCATTATTATTAAAGAAATCATTATCTTTATTGGAGTCTTCTGATTGTCTTGGTATCAAACCTATTATCGGAAATGGTATCATATTCGTTAAGGGATATAGAATCTTTAATAGTTAAATGGCAAGATTCTAAAAAAAACACGCACTTTTAAAAAGTTAAAAAAGAGTTATTATGTATGGACCTAGTGGTGTATAAAATGTACAGTGTTGGCATTATTTTGTGTTCGAGCGTAAAGAGACAACGACGTCTTAGCTCTCGTCGCTTGGGCTTGAGCTGTATTTGTATTGGTATTGTAAGATTTATTTTGGTAAAATATTTAAGCTGGCGTAGCATGCATTGATGGTTTACCCAACAGTTTATCTACGAAGTCTGCTTTATTTATCAAAATCCTTTATAAGGCTTTACACTTCAAAAGTGATCGATATTGAATGTGGAAATATAATTGTTATAATAATTACAGATGCTGGACCGGTGATTCAAATCTCTACTGGATACTTGCTGGACCTATCAACGCTTCGCTTATTGTGAGTAACGCCTTTCTTTTCGAATGGTTTCTTTTATTGAAACAAGCTGCGAGAATAAAGTTTACGGTTAAACCATTTCCGTCAGCCGGTACAATTTTAGGGATAATTATATGATATCAGTTTAATATAACTAAACTTGTTTTTAACAAGAAGGCGTATAATTTCGTGTATATCACATATAATATAATACTCGCCAAAAAAGGATCCCAAATATCCATTAGTTGTCAAATGTAAGCTTATGAGTCAATCGATTTGACTGTTTTAAAATGTCACTTATTGGAGAACTGTTTATTTTTTAAGATGAATTCGAAGTTTTCTAGCTACGACTACTTTGACAAGCGTCATTTGTCTGCTTTTCATTTTAAGAACTTCAGACAAGATATTTTATTAGGTGTAGGGTTTCAATGATTTAGCTTTGCATACTTTTGATCTTTTATCTAAGTCTGAAATACTGATTTCTATGTTTATAACTAGAGAGGGTACTTTTTTATTAATAAAATGGCACGTTTACTAAACGACGAAATGGTGTAACAGAAAGAACAAGCCAGCAACAAACTAGTACAATAATGTGTTTTTTTTTTATAAACAATTAAATCTAAGGCGTAATAAAACAATAACAAATAAATCAGACAAATTTGAGAAAATAAATGTGTGTTCCTTTAGGAGGTGTCCCTTTAATAGTCCAATTAATAATCCAACGTCCAATAATCCTGAAGGGTTTTCGGTAGAATGTCCTCGTAGATACGCACAGTTAAAATAATCCGAAGGTAGAACAACACACAAATTTAATTAATATAATTCCAATTCCAACACTTTAATATTTGTATCACTGTAGAATATAATAAATCCACGTAAGTTCCAACAAAGAAAGGTTTAATATAGAAGCTGCATTTATTTCCAAGCTTTATGTCCAAACTTTATATCCAAACTTCCTCTAAATCGGCTAACAAGCCCTTATATAGACCCAAAGAATTTCTAGAACGCAGAAGTCTCCAGAACAGTCACAAAACCCAGAACATTTTCGAAACCCAGTTAAAAATTAACAAATTAATTTTCTAGCATGGTCCTTTTTTTTCTAGCAGTTACGCGAATGCGACGTCATCAATATATATTTATATAGAACATATTATATTTAGGCTTAGACTGTGTTTAGTCTCTCGCCTTCATAATACAATGTTCAGTTTTTTAAGGTGTTAGTCACGTAATCATTGGTTAGTCAGGTAGATATATGTATACATTGGGTAGCATATTTATGAAGGTTGAAACTCCAGGATAATAAATAACATCTTATACTAAAATATGTATTTAACAAAGGTTAGTCAGGAAAACCATCAAAAAATTGAAATTGTAACGTATAAACATAAATATAAACTTTGTATTTTAATGTCACATATCTAACATGTAAGTAAAGATTTGCGTCGGATAAATGATTCTCTGATGTATTTACATAACTTAATTAGTTTAAATGTGTTTTCTTTTTTTAACAGTTCAGTAAATTTAAAGGTTGATGGTCTATTATAATAGTACTGATTTATATATAGTTTGCGGTAGTCAAGAAATGCAGGACATACCAATCAGAAGTGGTATTCATCTTCAATCGCATTTCTGTTACAAAGAGTGCAAAATCTGCAAATGTCTTTCTTCCCTGTTTCTACCATACCTGCCAGAAACTTTTCTTAGATCATGAGAAGATAGGCGGAATCGGGCTAATATGATTCTGAAGGACTTTGGTAAAGTATTTAGGTAACACTCGAGCACGAACGTGGGCTTAAAATGTTTGTACAATATCAAGGAATTACTATTGTTCAGTTCAATACCCCAACGGTAAACAACCCCTTAACCTGACTAGCGTAACCTTAAACGCTGGTGTACTACTGTACATAACATTATATGTATTTTGCCTTTCAGATCAACTTTATATTTTCCGTCAACATCATGCGAATCTTGCTATCTAAGCTGCGATCAGTTCACACAAACGAGACCATGCAGACAAGGTAGGCCAACATCTCAACATCTTACATGTATCTGTTAATGCTACAGAATCAATACATTCATAAAGCTTAATTATTGCATAATTATGAACTTATCAATCCATATGTGAAACTTCTTATTTCTGCAATCGGGTTTTTTAACATAAATCGAAAAAGACTCTTTATGCATTGTCTAAATTAAAGATTACGCTACATGTTTATGCCGTTCGTGTTATGATTAATTTTAACTATCTTTATAATGCTGAATAAATGTGCGGAACTCGCCATTCACACAATGTCAGCACGATTTGAATAATATTTCTTAACATATTTTGACGGGAAAAATCATTTTAGGAGTAATATTTCTTACAATATTCCGGTTCCTTTCAAACGGGTTTCATGTCTGCAAACCATATTTTGATAAATATTTTGCAATATTCATGGAACCTTCTCGCATGTTTATAATCGTATATGCCAGAATGTGCAAAGTGGCTGTCGTAAAAGTCCTCTTCCCCAGTAATATATATTGTCATTTATTTCTTCCTGTCTGGATTCTTACTTATATTTTTCTTTAAAGTACGTAAGGTTTTTAAGTACAAACGTTTCAACTTACTGTTTTCAATTATTTATTCAATTTTTTTACATCAATTCTTTTTTTCAAGCATACATGATACGAATACATAGACATATAGTTTACAAACCAAACCAAACATGTTGTTAATAATGTACTCGAATATTGACATTTTTCTTTCTCTCTCCATTTTGTCTTTCTCTGTCTCCCTTAATTCATCTTTCTCATCCCACCCAAACATATTTTTAACAACACACCTAAACTCTACCAAGTTGGTTGCTTATATGAGTTTAACAAAAACAACATTTTTCATTTCTGAAAGGTGCAAATATTGGAATCAACGTGCTTGTTTTATATAATGTGGGGGAAGGGGTGGGGAGAAGTAAGAACAGATTTGGAGAATATAAAATCTTACTATATTTGGGTTGGTTGTGGATCCAATTCTTTAGGTTTATGTACATACGAATCTGATAGAGTATAGGACAAGTTAGATTCCAATTCAACTTACATGTACTATAATGGGCTATTTCATCCCCTAAAACAAGATTGTTTACTCCGACATTACATGGCTATTATCAGCTGATGCTGCCAATATTAGTAGTTCACTTATACATATGTACTTACACGGCCGATCTGGTGCTTTTATCTATTAACCAAAATCAAAAAAAAAAAAAAATCGACAGTCTTGTATTTTTGCCTAGGTATTATATTAAAAATATCATTACTGCTCAGTTTATAACAATACAAAGTGGTATTTTTGTTTCAAATGACGTCACTGCCCTTTACTGTGTGACATGACCTAGATTTAATTGTACATCACATCATCGCTTGGACAGTCTTGTTTCAACTTACCCATTTTAAATTGATTGACTCTTCAGGTAGTTAGAGGTATACATGTAAGAGCTCAGTAAACTAGTCCAAGAACCCCAGTTGGTCTGTTAACTAACTGTCTAAACCTTCAGGCATTTCTCTTATTGTGTATTGTCTCGCCTCTACGTGTGCAGTTAATACACTCTTTTAACTTACATGTCTAAACCTTTTTTTTTCAGATAAAATGATGTGGTGTTATACACATTTGGACTGTGTCATATTCCATTACATACTATGTCCGCGTCTATCTAGTTTACCAAAAACAATGTTAAATAAAGAGAACCTTGGATAATGTTCTCCCTCTGATTTGGTTGAGTTGTTTTAAATAGGTTGACGCTGAAAATCTACCTTAATGTATAAACGAATTTGCAGTTGTTTTTGAGTAATTATATGATTTAACATTGGCCGTGCTATAAGGCATGTACAAAGCCGCAGTTTCGGGCAAAGCAGACAATCCTTGACAAAGGGCCACCATTTAAGGGCCAGGACCAATGTTAATTCACGTTGTGGATATCATTATATTCACGTCACTCTTGAAAAAGCTTGAAAATTGACAACACGTGTATGAAGTATGAAGTCTAGAAACGATAAAATATATTGTAATTACTTTTTTAAGTCCGTACAAAGCAGATAATTGCTCCTATAACCCATTGTCTATCAAGAGTGTTCCACCAAAGACCTGGTTGTTAGGTGTCATTTAGGAACGGAACATTTCCAGTCGATTTGGAACTAACATGTGCCATTCTTATGTTATAAACGTCCATGTTTGATAACGCCATTTTACACTACCTCTAATTACCAGACGGGCTGTACGGGCGACGTTGATTCTGATCCCACTCCTGGGTCTCCAGTTCATCGCCTTCCCGTTCAAACCCCCGCCCGGCTCCGACGGCGAGTACATCTACTCCATGATATCTGCCTTCCTCGTGTCCTTCCAGGTAGGTAGGGTTGAATGTGCCAACGATGTTATTTTTATAAATAACATAGTTGGTAAAGGCGTGTTATGATTATGGAAATCATTAACTTATTATTTTGGAATTGAAGATTCAATTTATAGTTTATTGCAAAACAGTGTTTCTTATGTCTTTATGCTTTACTAAAGGTGGTATCCGACAGTTTGCCTATATAAAATACATATAACAGTATCGAACCTATGCTTTGGGGGATATGGGCATAATTTTTGTATGAACCAATACCCTAGCCTTAACAAATTTTAATTTGAAACCTGACTGAATTATTTGACAGAACTAATTACAGGAAAAAAATCACTTTGACTCTGTATTTATTCCAACTGTATAAAAAAGCGCGATAGTGGTTTCTGCTGAAAATAGATGTCGACGTCAGAACGGATTAACCGGGTGACTATCTAACATGATATTAAAAAGGAAGTTGTCACGTGGTTTTCTAAGTTTAAAAATAATTATCTGTGGCTCGGATAGGAAATACCTGTTTGCATTGACGAGTACTGATCTATGCTTGACAGTTCACACAGATCTAGGATATCAATTGACAGCATTTGGCAGGAACGTTTCAGATAACAATGACTGATTTGTTCATTTCAGACAATAAATGTTGTTCCAAACATGTCGGATTCCAACTTAAAGTAAAAACCTCTTTTAAAATAAGCCGTTGTTGTAAATTGAAGAAATTATGAATTTGGGACAAATATATTATATTTTTACTTTGATGACGTGTCACAAACAATATGCATATTTCTTCTTATGATGATTAAAAACATATAACTGTTTGTGCAAATCATACGGTAATATATCACATAGTTCCACGTAATTTAGTTGTTTGCCATTGTTCTTTGATTTGCGTGTTTTTCGTTTCTTTATTAATTGTCTAGGTAACTCATATTATGTGTAATTGACATTTAACTAAATATAGTCATTCTTTTCCAAACAGGGCGTCTTTGTAGCGCTGGTGTTCTGTTTCTTCAACGGAGAGGTAAGTTATTTCTCTGATAAGTTCATATGTCCTCCATGATGTTCACATCAACTTTCTGACATATGTTTCTTCAGTGCATGATGGTACTTCTAACATTGAACCATTTTGATATTGTTGGTGCTTTTTCTATCGTGTAAATGGTAAATATATTTATACCCCAAAGCAAATGTTAACCATAGTTAGAACAGTAGAGTAATGTGAGTAAAACGAAATAATGTTCCTTAAACTTAGAAAAGCTCAACACTTTTATTTAATCGTTGATAAGTTGTTTATATTACCCGTCACATTTAAAAACCTAACCACACCCCTTAGTGTTTTTTTTAAATATTAAAAATATTAGCAAGTAATATAGGACGTGCACGTTTCTCCTTCTTATGCTTTTGAATTTTTTGTTTAGTCTTTGTTGGCGCCTTAACTTTAACTCGCAAAAATGTAAAACGAGTGTAGAAACCGATTCATAAATAAGACCTGAAAGTTTATTGCTATATACATGTATGATGACTTATTGGTATCAATAGAAGCATGTTTATTTTGTAATCGTTTTTTAAATACTTATTGCTTAGATACAATATTTTCCAATTATCGACCGCTACCCTACATAATATCTTTCTGATCGGTAAATTTACATTTGCGCATTTTCTTCACTTTCTTGTGTTGGTTGCCTTGTCTATATTTTGTCATTTGATTTCAATTTGTACTTTGCTTGACATTCCTTATGCTTTTGTCATGTGTCGTTGTTGTTTTGTTCCTGTCAATATACCCTGCAATCCCCAAAGTTCTATCGTGTTCGTATACACCCTCCAACAGGTTGTGAAGGCCGTTCGCAAGTGGTGGCGAAGACGAAAGCTTCAAGGAGCCCATCGAAATAGACTAAGCAGTCGAGGCTCGAAGAGAAACAGTGAAAATGATGGCATGTTACGTTCAATGATGAGTTCTAGGACAGACTATGACACTAAAGCCACCACCCAAACTGCCACGACGTCGCTCGTACATGCTACCAACAATAATGACAATACTCATTCTCACGCTGATTCGTAGCACCAGTTTGAGATATGCGAGGATAAAATGACCAAAAACTTTGTATCAAGTCTTAGCACAGCATCACATGCTGAACTAAGTTGGAATTATTTCTGATCGTTCATTGGCTTACTCATTTGTGTCATTACATTTGTTTGTTTATTTCTTTTAATTAGCATATGTGTGCTTCATTTGAATCAACCTTGCTCATATTCTTACACACTGTAAATAAAAAGTATGATTTATTTACAATGTCTTAGTTGATGAAAAGGCTGTTAAAAGTAATTTTTTTTATTAAGAGCATCTTAATGACCGGAATATTATTTTCTTAAGTAGTGAAAATCTAATCATTCTATTATACAAATTTATGTTTTGAGCTGTATTCAATAATATATTAGAAAAGACTCACTAACACTAAAGTACAAACTATGTGGCATGTAACCAAAACTAAACCATATTTAAGTACATTAACTAGATAAAGGTGTACTTAAATAAATAAAATAAAAGCATATGGGAATATTAAACAATAAAACAAGTCCCGTTAATCAATGTAGTCGATTCAAAACAAACATTATATGGCATGGAAGATTGTCCAAAATAAGAGTAAGTGACTCTTACTCCTATCCGACACAAATCCAAACAAACTGGTAGAGATCCTTCAAATTCCTACCATAGGCTGTGTTGGAAGTTGTGTGTAAACAATGTTCTTTTCGCAGAGGTAATTTAAACTATATATTTTTATAAACAAATAAATAATAGTGCAATTGTTTAGTCATACCACTGTATAAGGTCACATACAAAATTTATTTTTTACTAGCTTACAAAAATAGAATAATTGTATAGAAGTGAGAGTCATTTAATGTTATTGTAGGTCACATATTTAAATCCGTGGTGGAGACGGTACAATTTGTCTGCAAATAATCTTACAATCTTACAATCTTAATAGTAAAATATTTTAAATGCATAAAATAAAATTTATATGTGGACGCTTCACACGGAATTCTTTTTAACGAAGATAGTTGTTGGTCAAAACATGCCTTTAAACAGTTTAAATAACATATCCCAGCATTATGACTTTGAATTGGTCGCTAACAAATAATATGCAATCCCTACAGCAGTATTTTCAGTGAATGTTTATCAGTAAGTCATCCTAAAATAATCAATATTGAAGCGTTCAGTATTTATTTCAGTCATGTTTATGAATTTTATTATTATTGATTAATTTCTTATTATGTGTTGTTTATATATAAATAATATTTGTATTTACATGTAAATTTTGATCATTGTTATGATTGAACATCGTTCAACATTATCTTTTTGCCGTCAGTGTGTTCATGGCCAACTTAAACATGCATATTTTGGTCGCCAAATCAATTTGCCGAGTCTTACTTAAGTAGCAGTAGTATCAAGTCTTTTGTCGAACATGCTGCAAACTTTTCCTGGATATCACAGTATTCAAAACTAAAAACTTGCCAGTCAAGTTAAGCACGTTGTGTGTTCGAATCCCATTAGTGACGAAATATTTTTATATATTTTGATCTATGGTCTTAGAATAATAGCGACATTATATTCTGTAAATGTCTAATTGTGTTAAAGTCATCAAGTTAAGTAAACTATTTATTGGGTACAGTAAAGTAAGGTAGAAAACGTTTTAAGTTCTAGATCGATTATGCTATCTTGAATTTACCAATATACCAATTTGTTCGATTAAATTTACATCAATATAAAGCTTGCATTAAGGTTTTGTTACAATGCAAACATTGAATCGGCAAATTTATTGTGCGCATTCTTTTTATGTACAAGTTATTATGTTGCTTTTCGTGACTTTAATACTATATTTCTGTCGTGTACAGTATTAGTATGTTTAGTTGTTTATGTAAAACGTATTAACATTACAAGTTTATAAGTGTGGTACTCTTTGGAAACCGGATTAGGAAGAAACAAATCTCTAAAATATTGTACTTATGCAACAGAAAATGTTTTCAGTCAAATAATTAGGAAATCAAATAAGTGTTTCATTCCAGATAAAAAAAAATATTTGGCTAGAAATGCATTTATTTTCAACAAACGTAAAAATCAAACTCATGTAAGTTGTTTAAATCTGTGCCTTAATGAAATTATTGTTTATTTTTATTCTCATGATGTTTGTTAGAAATATCAAACAACTGTAATATTACCATGTCATTTTTGTAGCAATTTGCTTAATTCACCTTACATCCTTTTCTCACAGGTTCATTTATAATATATGGCTCAATATACATTGCTTGTTGCCAAAATGCAAACGTGTGAATGTGTTTTTGTTTGTATACTACACTTGCATGTTTGTATTGGGAACATAAATAAGAAATAAAACCATAAACGTATGTTTTGTTTTGTCCTGAAAGTTTATCTTTTGAGTTTTGGACGATTTCAGTCAAACACATTAAGTCTAATGTGTTTATCAAGACATATCTAATTGAGAAAAACGCAAGTAGAAGTACCAACCTTTGTGCAAGAACACAAACCTCTGTCTTTGCTTGAATCCTTGCTTTTGGCGTTGTGGCTATACAGTATGATAACCATATCAGCATCGTATGCTATTAAAGTTAATGGTCTTAAATATATAGTTTCACATTATCAGATTTTTTGCGAGAATCCAATGTGCTAGTCTGGTAAGTGTATTTTTTGTCTGAAGATGTTTACAATGTGTTTAATAATTCAATAACTAACAAAATTATTTTAAATTTATTAAAAGAATGTCAACACATCCTGAAAGTTTATATAACAATCCTAAGTTTATTTGGCTATAATAAATACATTCGAGACCGATAATATAATTAAAACAAAGAAAACACAAATACACATGCTTTAGATGTGTTTATTTATATATAAATATATAATTTATATAATAAATTATATAATAAACTATCACTTTTACATCTTTTGTTCTTCAGAGTGTACTATTTCTTTTTTTTTTCTTTCTGTCTGTTTATGGATATATGATGAGATTAGGAAAATGTATCTTAATTTCAAAAATACACAGTTGCCATGCTCTATTCCTTAAATCTTGTAATGATTTCCAGGTGATTTCAACCTTTAAACGTCATTTAAGCGAGAGCGACTTGATAACCCGATGCTCGGGACGTCAACGTAAGTTTCGACGGAGAAAAAGTTCTACGTTAACGTTTACGTTACCTGAATACTCAACAACCAAAAGCATCATAAAAAAGGGTCATCTGGCCTCTCCTGACACCTCTGTGCCAGCCATCAACGGGCTTAATGTAAGTCGTCATCTTTTGCAATATTTGCAATTGCAATATCTTTGTCAAATTAATACATTGTTTGATGTGGTTATTACGTGACAAGGCACCTTTGGTTGTCATTACTTTCGTCATTTATCTTTGTGGTATTTAACACTTATATATGAGAGTCAATAAAATGTGATACTTTAAATGGTAAAATTATTGTCGAATATTTCGTAAAGTATATTATGCTTCATTATAATTGATTCAATTTATTTCATGTTTAATGAATGTATATATCAATAAAAGCATGTTTTCTCTTTATCTTATGCCTAATACAGCAGCTAACTATAGGGCGTACCTGTATATTATTACACTTGTCCCATCAATACTACAAGCCTAAAGTGTAGAAATAATAATAGATTAAGTTAGAATCTGTGAACACTATACGCCATTTTTTTATTTCATACAGGGCGATTGCTACCAAATGGTTCCCATATCAGATTTCGCCGACAATAAACCAATCGAAGACCAGTCTTTACACCCATTGTGAAAATATACGTGACCTCATAAGTGTGACGGACACGAAGTCGTTATGATAAAAAAGTTATTGTCTAAAACACACGTTAGACAATACTATACTTTATATCATCACTGTATGCACACGTTAGACATAACCTTTCTTTACGATACAAATCACTGAAAGCACACGTTAGACATAACTTTCCTTTACGATACACATCACTGAAAGCACACGTTAGACATAACTTTCCTTTACGATACTCATCACTGTAAGCACACGTTAGACATAACTGTCCTTTACGATACTCATCACTGAAAGCACACGTTAGACATAACTTTCCTTTACGATACTCATCACTGTAAGCACACGTTAGACATAACTTTCCTTTACGATACTCGTCACTGCAATCACACGTTAGACATAACTTTCCTTTACGATACTCATCACTGTAAGAACACGTTAGACATAACTTTCCTTTACGATACTCGTCACTGTAAGCACACGTTAGACATAACTTTCCTTACGATACTCATCCTTGAAAGCACACGTTAGACATAACTTTCTTTAACGATACTCATCACTGTAAGCACACGTTAGACATAACTTTCCTTTACGATACTCATCACTGAAAGCACACGTTAGACATAACTTTCTTTAACGATACTCATCACTGTAAGCACACGTTAGACATAACTTTCCTTTACGATACTCATCACTGAAAGCACACGTTAGACATAACTTTCCTTTACGATACTCATCACTGAAAGCACACGTTAGACATAGCTGTCCTTTACGATACTCATCACTGTAAGCACACGTTAGACATAACTGTCCTTTACGATACTCATCACTGAAAGAACACGTTAGACATAACTGTCCTTTACGATACTCATCACTGTAAGCACACGTTAGACATAACTTTCCTTTACAATACTCATCACTGTAAGCACACGTTAGACATAACTTTCCTTTACGATACTCATCACTGTAAGCACACGTTAGACATAACTTTCCTTTACAATACTCATCACTGTAAGCACACGTTAGACATAACTTTCCTTTACAATACTCATCACTGTAAGCACACGTTAGACAAAGCTCTCCTTTACGATACTCATTATTGCAATCACACGTTAGACATAAATTTTCTTTACGATACTCATCATTGTAAGTATATCATTTTTGTCGGTCATTGTGACGTCAAAACTGGCAGGACATATATTCCTCACCGGAAGTATTGTCACTGCTTTCGTTATGTTACACTGATCGTGACGTCGTAAGTGAAAGACGTGGGTTATCGGCAAAGTGAGCCCAATGTTCGTTCCGTACGTAAACTGTTAAGTACACATGAATTAGTACGGATAAAGAACATGGTGTCATTAGTCCTAAGATTTGCTATGAGTAAACATACGTGTAATGTCAATGTTGTAATAAACACAAATGCTTTAAATGCTTTATGTCTGTAATGTATTATATTATAACGTATTTTTATAAATTCAGTTTTAGGTCAACATTATCCCGAATTTTAAACTTAATTTTATAGAAGTTACATTTAATCATACATAATTATACACAAACCCTATAAATAAAATGATTGCTACATGTATAACAGTGTATATTATACACTATCCAGTACATTATCCAATGATAGGCCCGATTGTGTTAAATAAGATAGTATGCATGGTACATAAAGCAAAGGTGACTGATAATAATTCAGCAACTTTCCATCTAAAATATTTGGCAGATATCATCTTAAATTAGAATTCAAACAAGGCCTTAATACACGTCATGCATTGACAATGCGAAAAAATCACATATCTGTATGTGCACGCTCACATGACAAGAAGCTATTAGATATTTTTCAATGCGATGTAGTTTTTAGTATCCAAACAAATCTGAATGATGGGCCTTGTAAATAAAATGTTTAATATAAATCTACTATCATACAGTGCGTGCATTAGGTCCCCGGCGAAGTATGTCAATGTTGTTGATAAGGTCTATAGGTTTGTTGATATTTATAGAAACTGACACTCTAAACGCAGCGAAGCGTTAACTGACAAATGTTAAAATGAAATTGTCGCTGTTGTTTCTGTTGTGCTGTTGTTGTTTTTGACACAGGTATTTATGTAAATATGTTCTAATGTCATATTGATATTGTACATACATAAATACATTATTGCCTAATTAATTGTTTTCCCTATGTTAGGACCACATTTCTAGTCTGTATGTTTTTAATTAACGTAGCAGTACGAAATACACCATTGTTTGTGCATTAAATGTTTGTATTATAAGACTTCAAAGAGACATTTATATCATGACCTAAATTCTAGAAGACATTTTATTAGCGTCATTTTTTTTCAAATAAATGTACAAAAATGGGCTCAAAACTTGTAAGTTTCTATATAAGGGGAAGTTACGTCATTGTCAATGTATAGTATAAAATTGAATTTCAAGAACATTAAACTTTTATCAGTTGTTGCCTTAGATTCCTAAAAATATAAGCGTGAATTTGGAATATGAAGATGAGTGCATTTACTTGTGATGTAATGAATATACTAAGTGTCAAAATCAGTCAAATTTTAGTATAGAAAGTAGAAAACCTTCTAATGTTTTGACTAAAGATATGCATAAATAAAATACGAAGAACTAGATAAAATTCTATTATTATAATCAGGTACAAAATCAATAAATAAGTTCATTAGTAAACAGTGTTATCAATAAAAAGTGACAGTATCTTCCCGGTAACTGACTTTTAAATTTTAACACTAATGACGCAAATATGTTGTATACAGATTATTTTATAATATTTATCGAGCCATTTGGGATAAAAATTAAGATATTTATTATTTTGTATATATGTGTGTCATGTCGAAGCTTGCTACTTTGCTTGCTAATTCTGTTATGTACAGCTAATCCTGTCAAATGAATATTAAATGTGCTTTCTGATTCAAGCGTGGTGTTGTTACTTTGTTCCAATACCTTCCAATGCTTGGGAATGTCGATCTTTAAAATTAGTTTGTATTTTCCTGTTGAATACATACAGTTGTATTCCACTCTCCGTATTTGGTAAATCCCCTTATATTTTGCTTGTTGCTTGTGTAAACTGAAAGTGCATAATATAACTACTTTTTCTATAAATGGAACAAATCGGTAATATATGCCAGATTTCTGCGAGATGTGTAATGGAAAAAGACTTACCTCGCCCTCGGCGAAAAGTATAAATCCACTTCGTTTAATCCATTTTGCTCACATTTTATCCTTCAAGGTCACATGGATTAAATCCTTGTTTTACCAAAAACAAATTTGTTTTCCTTTAAATTGTTCGTTTTATAACTAAAATTTGCCATTAAAACCGTTATACGAGTCACGTTGCTTCCACTTAAAAATGAAAATTCGTGCGCGCGTGCATTGGAACTCTTTTGTCCTGCGACATAGTGAATCCGCGGTAAAGACAGTCCCAACTGAAAATGTGTTTATGGTCGAGAAAAAAGTGTTCAGTGTTTATTAAAGGTATATAAGAAATATTACGTCAGCGTGCGATCCACCGAGCCGGATTGTTTGAGTTGGCTGAGTAATACCCGGATTGCGCGAGAGGTAAGCCTCTCGCCCAATCCGGGTATTGCATAGCCAACGTAGTATTTCATATCGCACGCTGACGTAGTATTCCATATTTATTTTAGATACTTTTAAATTAAAACGAAAAACATACCTTACGATGATATTATTAACCTGTTTTAATGTATTGTTAAACAACTTCGGATATAATACTTCATTTCCGTAATTTATGAATAATATGTTTGTTGTACATGTGTATATGTACTAGAAATACTGAATCTATTTTGCGTCTTAATTTTCATTAAAGTCACGTGATGTAAAATATTTAAAACATGAAGTCATAGAGACACATACGCGATTTTGTTTTGATTAGCTTTATTGTAGGCATGTATGTAGTATCCGCATTTAACGATTTGCTTGTATTTGTTATTTGTCGTTTACAGTACAATTTTCGCTTTATACTTTAGTAACTAGGTTTGGTCGGATGTTGGTGTTACTAGTAGTCCTTGTGCAAACGTCCATCAAACTTTCTTGAAAGCGAAGCTATTTCATTGCAAACGATGACAGGGATTTTTCTTGTAACCATTTTAGAGGAAATATTATCAGTTGTCTATATACCTATCTTTTTTTTCTCTATTTAGACAATACTGGCTAAAGTAAAATATGTTCATGATTTTGGAGGGATAATGTTTCTTTAAAGGAGACACTCAATTATACTTAAAGCACTTACATACCCACGTTTTATCAATGACCATTATGTCAACACGTAACAAATGCAACATAAATTATGTGTGTTGTTGACTGATAAATGTTGCTGGCATTTGTTGAATAACAAATGTCTCTGAAGTATTTCTGGGCCTGCTGTAAATGTCATGGCACATTTGAATAAAGGAATTTATATAAGTTTCTAGACGTTTTATTGCACTGGTAAAATTAAAATCGCAAACCTGTCATCAATATGTACAAGGAATTTTATTACTTTTCTCGAAGGGTATGGAAATAATAAATTATTTGGTGCAGATTTTATTTTCTTTCGAGTTTTCTGTTTTAGAAGATCAGTATATGGTAATTTCTCGAATCATTTTTATTTATATATGTCCTATAATGTGTAAAAAAACCATCTTGGTATTGATCAAAGATTTAAGCAAATGTATTATGCGTGTATAAAACTTAATTGAATGAAAATAAGTTGAATAGTGTTCCTGTGTGTTTAACATTGACAGTACCTTATGCAGGAATGGGCCTGTATTGTATTGTTTGCAATAAATTGGAACCAGTGATGCTTTTCATTTAAAGAGCATCACAACGCCACAACGCCGAACCTTTCTTGGTGGAAGAAGACCTAAGCAATTCTTTGGGTAGAACCACCGGCCGATGGCATGCTAGCTGGAAGTTTGTTGTTGCTTGTTGAGTGTTTTTTTTTCAAGAAAAAAACTATACATGTCGATGGAACAGTGTAGTTTGCGGCTTAAATGTGAAAAAAAACAACAAAGAAATAAGAGCATTAATTCCATGAACAAATATTGTTTTAGAAGAAGTAGACGCCTAAATCGACCTTGGTGTATCCTTTTGAAAATTCATCATTTAAATACTTGTTGTGCGACCGTTAAAGCTTGTAGTTCATTTTCCTGTTAAGACAGCATGCCGTCCGATGTTGCGAATGTTGGTTTACACAGTAATCTTAGCAGTAGCAGTTTACACAGTTTGATAGTCTTCTTTCGTTATAACTAATATGTTGTCCTTACAAATATTTTACGTGTTAAAACATATTCAGATTGTATAAGGTCCCATTATGCCGTTAGGCTATGATTGTGTTTGATTATGTTTTACACATTACATATCGGTTAGAAGCACAAAAAAACAAGGTCTTTATTACAATCATAAGAAAACTAAAAATTAATGAATGCCAAACCACCAAAAGTTAACTTAGATTTCCGTGTAAACGTATGCATTTGCCTGTAAACAAGTTGCCGTAAAAAGAAATATCTCTACTGTCCTCGCAAGTGACAAGTGTCTCTTTTCGGTGTGCAAATTTATTTTAAACAAAAAACGTGTAACCCATGTGAATAATTTGCATGCCTTTAAGACATTTTGACGTGTGGGCTGCATGTCATAAGTAAGACGGATAGTCACCAAGTCAAGAAAAAGTGAAGTGTAGTGTTATATTAAACAGCCAATTTCAAACACCTTGCTGTTGTCATGTAATGTTTTAATGTTCTTTGTTGTTATTTTTAAAGCACACGTTAACAAACATGATCTTTAAAGTGTTTTTTTTTTTCTTTCATGGCAGTATTCAGAAAAATTTTAATTCGGTAGAAGCTGTACAGTTGTAGAGGCATTCATCTTTGTGCACATTGTCGTTGCCATGCCTATAATGGTTTAAATTGTTATTGCTGACAGGAATAAGTTCTGGAACTCTAATTAAAGGTGGTATCCAAAAACTAGATTTACCTTTACTATAAATAATCGTCAGAATATAAATAATTCACAACGAATGTTTAGTAAAACGTGAAGGATATAAAGCTAAATCAGTTAAGTTTTGTTTGTCTTTTCGAGACTTCCTGGGGATGTTACCATTATCTTATAGTACACAATTTCAGATATAATAATATACTTTTGACTTTCCAGTTTGTTTGATTTTTAATGATTTTGTGAGTCTTAGAAAATATCCGGATCATTTCTTTGACAAGGTATGTTTATAACTGTATTAATAGTTGCGCTAGAATAATTCAGGCTATACCTAAAGCTGACGATATAAGAGTAAATTATCCTTCGACCAGTGAATTGAATTAAAGACACTAGGAATTACCTTCATATATTCCCCCAATATAACACGATCTTGTGAGATCCCTTCTGGAATACTTTATTTGTGCATTATTCACTCGGATGTCATAAGGAAGAGGTTGACAAGCAATTAAATGTAGTACCACAAAATACACATGATGAGCCTTCTGCCCTGCCATTGGTTAGTACGATTTAAATCCCTAACTCCTTCTCTTACACCTGCCTGAGGCTGTGTCCCACCCCACCCCACTCCACCACTGTCCCCAAACCAATAAACGTTCTATTGTGAAGCCAGATACGGTCGCATTTCCAATTCCGGTGCCTTTACATGTAAGTATTAGTCAATTTCTTCACCTATTAGACAAAATGCCAAACATGTACGTATAACCTAGATAGTCGGGCTGAAAAGTTCCATCTCACATAAGTTTTCATACATGGGGAATGCAATTAAATGTGGCCACCGCTTAGTGAACTGTCCATTTTTTATCGAATTCGAACACATGTTTATGATGTAGAAAAAGAATTCCGTATAAACATATCTTTTGAAGTACTAAAATACAAAACTAATTATGCAAATAACAAATAAAATGGTACGGGGATGCATGATACAATAAGATATATGAAGTCGTCTGACGTATACAATGATAAAATCAATGACATCCTTTTCGCTCTGCCATTAAACATTAAATAAGAACAACCTGTGAATTTTCTTTGAATCTCATTGGCGTGACTGCTTGTCATTTCTCAATTAAACGCAGTTGGCTATGTCCTCATTAATATTCATGACCGGGCTACACATTTGACGTTGTTATGAAGTCACGCATCATTGTTTATATGTATACTAATATGGAGAATTAAAATTCAGTTTACACAAATGCTTGTATAATTATCACATTGAATAAAAAATGCTGATAATTGGTTGTGGTTATTTAACAAATATGATGATTTTACATTTTGTTCACGCATATTCGGTGCTGAATTATCTTGTTAACAATCGCCTGCAAAATTTAAAGCATAATGACAAACGGCATGTCAGATATTGACATATTGTTTGGAAGCTGAGCTTACCTGATGTTAATGACAGCACTGCCAAACTAAACATCCGAGAGTCGGACCTTCCTGATGGCAGTATGAATTGCTGGACCTTCTATTTGACGATCCAAAGTTCGAGGGCAACAATGTTGTTGAAATGTCTACAGATCTCCCCAACAGTAAAACTGACAGTGTCAGAGCACTCTGAATGATGACCTACTTATATTGGCGAATCTCTGACACTGATGGTGAAGGAACTATCAATCAAATATTAGTCCTCGCGCTACAAGTTGAAGTCGGTCAGTTTAAGAGATATTTCAATTAAATTGCACACACAATCACACTTGTAATCCACTTTTCACATTTAAACCATTCGATGTCTTCTCAACTACGAAGTAGAGAAGCAGCATTTCCTAACGTATTACATTCAAACTATAGCTTATGCAGTTTAGGTACATGTACACAATCCAGCCTAAAAACTGTAATAGCGATTGAAAAGCAAGAAAACTTATCGAAGAGATCTACAAAAGATTAAAGATTACAAAAGATTCATATATGGCTCCTTTAAGCTATTGAAACATTAAAACTTAGTTTTCTTATATTTAAAAGAATGCAATTTTCGCGAGTCTAAATTGTTCCACGCGTTAAATGTCATTTTCGTAATACACGAAGTTTTTATGGCTCGTATTTTTCAAAACGGCTCGAAGTGTTTGCTTAAATACTCATTTTTAAAAGTTTTCCTTAGAGGCCAATGTATTTTGACCGCTTATAACAGGTTTATTTAAATCAAATTAGACAAAACAGATATATAATAAATAACTTTTGTTATTTCGGTTCGTATCCTTTGCTCGGGTCGAAAATCGGTATAAGGATTGAATGTTCATTTTGTGCATTTAGGTTGAATGTTTATATTTTCAAATTTATTGTAAATAAAAGTCCAATGCACATAGCTATTTTATGTTATTTTAGGTTTGAAAGGTATAAACAATAAAGAGGTGTTTTAAGTTGTTTTTAAGTTGTCGCTTGAGATGTGATTTCGTTCTGTTATCACAATTTGTAGAAAATGAATCAGTCACTTAATACCCGAAAGTATCTAGAAGTTGCCACCGATTGCCTGTTCAATCAACTGTCAATATGAAAAGTTAAAGATCAATGAATACCAAGTATGAACTAAAAGGTTGTACAAATATTGTGTTAAAATGAAATATTAATTGAGACCACATTAAACGTAATGAATGATTTTTTTCTGACAATCCCTAAATTTCTGACGGCCTTGAATTTCCTGGATGTTCAGCGATTGTTTCTTACCCCTTAGTCTCCTATTTTCCCATACGCAAATGGCATGTAACATCATTTGTGGGAAGTTAATTTTACCATTCTAACACAAATCCAAGTTTTATCCCTGTAAAAAAGTTTTTGTATTGCTGTCTAACCACTCTTGAGACATTGTTGCCAGTGCGGAAGCAGTGTCATCCCGAACGAATAACACAGCCACCCTCATGCGCAGAAACTAAAAATAACACCATAAACCGTACCGTACTGAAACATCCCCGAGTCGCAACATTGTTTTAAATCACAACGTTCTCACACCCACTGTCTAATTAATTCGATCGATAATATAGTTACTCCACATATTGCTTCAGGAATTTGAAGGTCAGGTCAAATTGAGTCGTACAAAGGGGTAATGAAATGTTATTTTTATTGCGTATTGAAACACTTAAGAATACATAATTTCACTTTAATACAGATAACAATCCTTCATATAAAATATTTGAGGAAACAAATAGTGGTTGGTTTATTTGCAAATTCCTACAGTATTTGGGTGTAAGTTGATTTTTTGAGGGCATGACCATAAAACTTAAACAACTCTTTAAATTTCACTGATACTGTCAATACAAGATATGATCCTTAACATGTGACTGGGTGGCATAACACGCCCCGCTTTAGGATGCTCTGCTTCCATACAAATGTTCAACATTAGTGTTTGTTATAATAATGGTTGTTTTATATTATCTATTGTCACAAAACTAAAACAGTACATTCTGTTATTTTATCAGGATTAACAAAGATGAATTAGTTTGCCAGTTTGTAAAGGTATGGCGATTTTGTACTTGCTTGTGTTACATAATATACAATGCTTTAAACCACAGATACTAACACTGTAAGAACCATTTTGGTAAAATATTTGGTGTTGCTATAATGTGGAGTAAATTTGAAAACTAAATTTTTTAAATGTTGTTATTATGGTCATTCGATGTATTCCTTCACACCATCAGTATTATCGCCATGTATAGTGCCTCTATAATAGTGCAGACTTTGCTTTGCAAAAGCACAGATAACAATCACCTTACGTGACACTTACCATACATGAACATTTACATACATTGACTTTTATACATTTGCATACACACGTTACAGTTTCTACTTTACAGCTTAAGAAATCACAATAATGCACTTTATTACCGCCATTTACATTCGAAGTAATGAGCCGAAAGACACTGAAAGATGCAAAATATTTCTTTCGAATGATAAAAGTATATTTTAATGTCTAGACACTGATTTATATTTTTCCAATGCAAATAACGTTACACTTTGCATTTTCTGCCTGTTCTTTAACCGCGTTTTTAACGCCCCGTTGCACTGCTACGCACTGTGTGTCGGTATGCATGTTGATCGTCATTACAATACTCCATCCGAAGAAGGCTCTTAAACATTGCCAATCATTTGACATGTTCACGGAATGTATCTTGAATACTGTTACGAATTCTACCGCTATGTATGCTAAAATACTTGATAAAAATGCCCCAACACAACGATTTTAAGTTTTTAAATAGGTTTGCTTACATCTGACCAGTCGTTGTCATGATGGTTAAGTGGAAATTGTGTGTACTATGACTCACCAAAGGAGAAGTAAATAGTCAGTTAAATACCAATTTAGTCTATGAACACTACGTCCAAATTTGAGAGTCAAATTGTCTTGTACAACAAGTGAAATCTGCTGGAAGTAGCTAAAATTTATTATATAATATTTCCGTGTATTTTCTTTTCGGAATATCTTTCTAAAATGATAGTATTGTTGCATCTTTACTTATAAAGGATAAACTATTAGAAACAATTATGTCACCTTGAATATAAACATACAATATCATTAATATGATGTAGTCCAGTTCATGTCAATACAAAATACATTCCTTTTTATTGATAGCAGTCTTGGGCTCATGTGTTGTTATTGTTTTTATCTAGATGCTCTGTAGTTGCGCAGTTATGAATGGTCTGGCTTTACTTCCTTCGCAATCAGCTGTTCAAATCAACGAACTGTAAAATCTTTTTCTCGGAGCACTTTGATTTATTTTCTTTGTGTCTCTGGTTCTACCCTGTGGTTGTCTAGAGGCTGATTGACATATTTTTATCATAACATTGCCTATTGATCAAAAGTATTTACAAATGATGATCGGTAATGAAAATGTCATCAAGAACTGTTGTCTTAACTACGTATGTTGTATCGATGGTGTAAAAATTTAATGGATAGTTGAACTGCCTACAATCCATTTATTGTAACAAACGTTCTTTCTGAAGATAAATGTTACTTCGTAAATTTGCTTTACTAAAACAACAACAAACATATGAAGCCAGGTGAATGAATTCTCATTGTAATACATTTTATCTCGTTTTGAAACAATCAAAATACTTTTGTTAAAAATTACACATATACGGTGCACAGTTTAAATCATACATACAGTGTAGATTGATTGAAGTCACAATGTTTTGTTGTTGTTTGTTTTTCATGTTTCTGTATTAAACAAATATGTTCCAACTATCACACTTTCATTTATGCCATTGGCTAAGGTAATAAGAAACACAAAAGTCAAAGAAATATTTACAAAACGTTTAAACCAATCGACCATGTGTATCTTAACGTAATAACAAAAGACTTATTTCAATGATTATTTCTGTAACGTAAGGCTATAACACAAATAGAACATGACATAAGCATTACAACAACTTGAAGCGCTTGTTATTAATGTACACTATTTTATTAATATGGGACAAATGGTCATATAAAGGCTATTGATGAAAAAAAAAAATTGACTATGAATTTTGTGTTTAACTTATTTGTGTTTTATTAAATGTCCAAAGGAAACTGACTTCACCTATTCACTACAAGTATACACCAGACAACTTCATCTGCTTTCGAATCATTTCAATTTACTTGAATGATTCTCATATACCTCATAAAATTTATATGTGCCCGATCACAAAAAAAACATATTGTGCTTTTACGGAAATGATAGAGTAGGGAGAAATTGATACCTGTTTAACTGTTTGGTTGATCAGAACATTGATATTTCCATTAGCGAATTTGAAATAAAAAATTTAGTTCAATTTATTT
This sequence comes from Sinonovacula constricta, assembly GCA_007844125.1. Taxonomy (NCBI): domain Eukaryota; kingdom Metazoa; phylum Mollusca; class Bivalvia; order Cardiida; family Solecurtidae; genus Sinonovacula; species Sinonovacula constricta. The sequence goes on from CM017567.1 coordinate 23,004,518, forward strand.
CATATGTAACATATTTATTTATAATTCACTTTGTGAAATAACAACAATAGCTTGTAAATGCAAACGGCATCAGCATGTATAGTCATAAGGTTTATTGTACCACGCATTTAAATATGTGAAAACAATAGTAAATGTGTCAATCAATTGACTTATATAAGCAAATACTTACTCTATCAGCATTTCTTTCTGGTCTGATTTCTTTACACTAATCCAATATCTCGATAAACCTTTATAAAATATGGGGATCTATGAGGGACAAAAACAGCTAAATCTTAAGTAAAGCTAATAGCAAAATTAGATTAAAAATATTGCACTAACAGGCTTCTTTGTGCAGCCAGCGCTTCCTATCATCATAAGAAATCCATGCCCTATTTGATTAACTATCAACAGAAAATAACAAACCTACCTCTCATTTACATCCATCACCCTACTTTTCACTATGCCTCGAAGAGATTTTCTTTTGTTTCTGCTAAATATAAGTCAATCATGCTTTGTTAATTTTTTTTAGTTCGCACAGATTTGTTCTTACTTTTTGCATTATTTCACTTTTTTCATATTTCCTTATTGACTGTTTTTTGTTGTTGTTGTTGTTTTGATATAGAGTAAAATAGCTGTTTTATTTACTTATTATCTTATTTCCATATCCTTCTTCTAACATAACCTGACAATAATTTAATAAAAAAAGAATATATGACAAAGTCCTATGAGTATTGCAACATATACCAAACTCCGAAAAGACACAGAACAAAGGTATTTCACATGCAAGCCAAGCGAAAAGTAAGAACAAATTTGTGATGAGTCATTTAAGGAAAAGAGCAAACCCGAAAGTTACCGCCTTGGAACGGTCAGTCGAGTTTCTCAAATGCAAGCAACGAAAAGAAAAACGATCTATTTGAAAAAAAATGTCCATGCGCTGATATTTTCTATACGTTATGGGGAAAGTAGTGACGTCATCGAAAAATAATGTCCACATAGTGTTCAGAAAAGGAATATGGTAGTATTTTGATTTAAAAAACAACACAAAAATGGTTGACCACAAATAAAATTAACTTTCTGAATCATGAACAAACATGACCAGAGACGAATAAATGGTTGTAGCATCCTGTTCATGTGAAAATGGAATTGAAGAACCAAAGTTCAATGTCCATCAAAGGAAATACACGTAACTATCCTTATAGGGTGAATTAAATGACAACATAGATTACATGCACGGGGAGAATTTTTACGACCGCCACACTGCACAAGTAACACTGTTGTGATCATGAAAAAGAATATATGACAAAACAGCAAATAGCAGTCTTTCAAATAATAGTTTACTACTTGTGTTAACTGATTTGATTAATACCACTGAAATATGAACGAAATTGTTTTTCCTGTTATTTAATTAACTTACATGAGCAACCTAGTCTATTTAAAACACATCGTTATCAATATTTAACAAAACGTACTCAATTCAAGACTTTGATTGAAAATCCAAATTTGAAACTGAAAATGTGAGCGTTACGTTTGCTTATACAATTACAAAACAGCATGTGGCAGTCAAAAATAAACAAATGCGAGGAATAAACTGTTTTGTGATCTTAAGCAATTGCTTTAAATCATGGAGAAATACAAAATTCAACATTCTTCCGTTTGATCGCCACATAACCATACATCAGCTTGTGTGTGTATTCTCTATTACTCGGATTACTGAAGGTTATCAATTCGACTGATTACTCTCTGACGTGGAATGGCAATGTTCATGCAAGCTTTAAGACGTTAAATATTGGCTAATAGTTTAAAATGCCTCCATTTTAAACGCATCATTTATTTCTATGTCTAGATTATTTTCATTTTTACAATACATAAATTGTCAAGCAAAGTAATTTTCTTTTTTTTAATTATTTAATGTTTAATAGGGTTCGCATGATTCGTGCAATTGTTCATTCAAACTTGTTATTACTAACAGAAATGTACTCGATTGTCTCCGAAAAGAAATGAAATAATATTTCTATTTTCTCCCATTTGTCCACAAATCCCTTTTTAAAATGTCAAATTAAGAAGATTTTAAAATCTTATCCTTGTTAACTTAAAAGGAGCCCAATTAAGAAACAGATTTCATGTGCTGATTCATTTGCCTTGCACAAAATGTTCTAATTAATGCCTTATTACCTTTTAAAATACTTTGGAGTCTGTTATATGGGAGTTGTCAAGGCTGAATAATATCGGTATTTCATAATTATATGTTATCTTGAAAATCAGCGATGAATGTCGCGATGTGTAGGTTATAAATTTACATTCATCACCTGTTAAAATATTAAGATATGAATCAATTATGCTGAGGTATTTGGCTGTTGTTGTTTTTTTTCATTTCTATTTAATTACATATATTCGCTACATTTAAGAGAAATAAAGAATAAGTTGTAATCAGACAACGAATCTTAATGAGTCTTCTTATATTCTTAAGGTTAGAGCTTTAACATTATATGTGTTCCTTTATCAGTTATCATAGGTAAAACACTTCACAATATTTTACCGATAAAGATTAATAAAACATCTTTAACTTAAGGAAAATCCTGATTTAAATAGATTTCTGTTCAGTGACGTTTCTGCTATCCACCACCAACCCAACAAATACACACACCGTATTCCGAATACAAGGAAGACAACTTATTTCAGATGTCGTCAATATGTGGTGAGGTCTTTAATATACAAGGAAATATGCCAAAATCCTATGAGCAATACGATATATACCAAAATTTAAACGGCACAGGACAGGGGTGTTCTCATGCAAGCCGAATGTAAACTCAAGAAAAAATCTGTGATGAGTCATTAAACAAAAGAGGAAACCCAACAGTTACCTCCTAGGAACGGTCAGTCGGCAAAAGGGACCGACTGGGGTGCTTAAACCGGTTTTACAGAGCTCTTACCTCGCACTTCCTGTGGGTGTCTCAATTGCAAGCAACGAAAAGAAACCCGATCTATTTCCGTTTTCTAAGGTAAGGTATGATGTCGTTTAAAGGTGGGACTGACGTAATTGAAAAAAATGTCCACGTGGTAGTTAGAAGAGAGAGAAGCACTACTTCTATTAGAAGGACTATACACAATTTTTGATTGAATTCGAAATAAAATAATTGAATCAAGAAAATAATATTACCAGAGAAGACATTTAAATGGTTTAAGCATCCTGTTCATATGTAGATGGAATTGAGGAACCAAAGTCTAATGTTCATTGAAGGAAAATAAACGTATCAATCCTTATAGGATGAATTAAATGACAACATAGAGAATACATAGTTCTTAGTATACATTCACGCGACCGTACGGACTGTGTAGGTTAAATAAAGTAGTTGCTTTTCACTTTTTTTTCTTTGAACACTAACGAAGAAAACCGGTTAACGCAGCCCAGCCGACTGACCGTTCCAATGCGATAACAGCCGAATTTACATCTAATAAATGGACAACATGATAAGATTTGTTATAAAATGTAAAACTACATGAGAATTCTCCCTAATTGCCAATCAAATTGACTTAATAGTATAAAACGCATACTTATTGAAACTGGCATCCTTACCTGTGGCAACAAAATAACCACATGAACCAGCTTACTATAAACATTCACAAGTCTAAAACTGTAACCTCTTTAAAAGATCAATATATTCAAAAATTGCATGCATCAAAACAACTTTCCACAGAATGACAACGCATTTCCTGTATTAAAGACGATATAATATTAAATTCCTCATAAAGACTGTCAAGTGATAACCATATTTATCTGTTTACGCCGTTTATATTATTTTTGCAACTTCAACTAGATGATTTATTAATTTTGTTTTTCATTTGTTATTGTATTCATTTTGTATTGATAGCTAATTTATACAGTTTACAATAATGTGTTTTGTCTAATAATTAAACATGTTTTAACTGGCAAAGAGTAGTAAATTACATACAGCCTATACCAACCTATAGATTGGAACTTCCCATGCCATGGCGTTGTCCTTTTTTACATGCTAGGTAAATGTAGGCTGTATGTATCTTGAAACCTTGCACGCTGAGCGACACATATGCTACTACATCTGCTAGGTACACATGTATGTGCTATTGTGAGAAATTTCCCACATCATAATGAGACGTAATGACAATTTCTTATATATTATCATCATACGGACTAACTATAACGTCGCACATCGTGTTTACCAACACATGTAATTGAATCCACCGTGTGCTTCTGGTCGGTTAATATGTTTACAAAACAGGGTCGAACTACAACAAATTTAAAAGACTGTTAAAAACTTGTTGCTCAATCACCTGTATTAATAGCATTACAAATCTGGATGAATGCTGTGTTACTTGTCGTCTAATATTATGTAACACTTTTCTTTTTCTAGGTATAAGACTGCATGCATATTTATGTTAATCATACATGAAACAGACAGCGTTCATTTCAAGATATAACCTACCGCCTTTTAAAGGTAAGAAATATCATTCCATAAGATTGGCATAAAATAATTGTGTAACTTTATAAATAGGTAAATAAGAAAAGGTCCTATCAAATTTTTTTAAAGATTTCAAATTTTATTTACCTGTAGACAAAGTTAAACAAGGTAAATGTAAATGTGACAAAAACACAGAGATGAGACATAACACACAAAAAGAAATACCATCAGTTACCGCCTTGGAACGGTCAGTCAACACATCAACTTCCATCTACAATTTCAACATATTTTATCTCTTGTACTTTCTCCTGTGTTTTTGCTAAGGTCAGGCATTCGTCCCCTGGCTGTTTCGTCACTTTCGTTTCCCCGCATTCATAATAACTACTATTTGTATATTATTTATGTACTCTTATGTCATCTGTAGTGATTTGAATAATTAAAGAATAGTTAAGTTTAGTTAAAGTTAGTTATATAGAAAAGTTAAAAATGTTACTAAAATAGCGGTGGCGGAGGATCTTATCTCATATGGGTCATCTTATACTGAACACTTAACCGACAAATGTCACTTAAAGAGCATATGCATAGGCTTAATTATCATTTATTTTCTTCTTTAATGCTACACCAAGATGTATTTGCTTAACATTATGAACATATTACTTTGTAATCACACGAGACAAATGTAAATGTTGTTCTTGTAAGCTTATGTAATTTTACAAGAATAGTCACTCCATATTGAATATGTGTTTCGGTCATCAGTCAGTGAGAAAAAGAATCACTTTTAGGACTGAAAGTAAGATCTCATTTCTTAGTTGATATACCAACACACGTTTAAACGACTCGTTTAACTTCAAAAGTCCACCCTCTTGTCTTCAAATCTCACTTCCAATCCCATATTAGGCTCTGGTAAGATATGTTTTCATGATACAGCAATAGTTCTAATTTTAATATTGACACTGGATAAAGAAAACTGCAAAATAAAGTTGATGTTCTTATCTTTGGTAAAGTTTAATTTTAAATGTGATCTTTATTAATCAGTTAAAGACGCCTTACCTGCTTTCAGTGCAACAGATCGCAAAAGATCGCACCATGTTGGCAGCGATACAGGAACTAAAAGAGGGAGCATATCAATAGACAGCTAATTTCTGAAATTATGATATTCTGTTATAAAAAGTAATATATATGACACTTGATATTCGAATATTCGAATATTCGTTAACATCCCCAATATATATATATATATATATATATATATATATATATATATATATATATATATATATATATATATATATATATATATATATATATATATATATATTCGAATATTCGAATATCAAGTCGCTATTCGAATAGAGATTTGGGGATTCGAATATTTTAAAAAAAATTCCGTTCACAATTGAAAAGGCATTTCTTTAGTTGATCGTATTGTCTCCCAGATACACTGGCGATATGTGATTGCGCTCGCTCTTAGATATAAGGGGTGGGTCATGTCTCCTGATAACGAATTGCCACCTGGTTAACAGCATGAAATCACCTTACCACGCACAGCCCCTTCTCTGAACCCCTATCCAACTTAGACCCAGTCACATCACCATACAGCTGTAGCCAAAGTTCAATAAACACACATGTCAGTTCAATGCTGCGGCAATTAGCTACAGCAATTACGTAACACAAACTCTACCCTGCTTCGGTCGGGATAGTGTGTAATAAATACATTATATAAGGCTATACTTATTGATAACAGTCCACCAGAACTTCTTTTATTTTTTGGAAAGCACAACTAGATCTCTGTCAAACAAACTTTAATTGCTTAATCACTTTCTGTCATTCTACTTCATACTTGTTATTTTATTCCTATACAATACCGCGACATCTGTTATTTTTGTCCCCGCGATTTTCTATTCTCTGTTTTTGCTTCGTTCTCTCCGAATAACAAAAATGTAAATCTACAGACTTTTTTAATTGTTCGTCATAGGTTAACTTAAGACACTTTAAACTCACAATTTACAATTTTAATCATTCTTTTTATATGTATTGGTTGGTACTTCATGAGTTTATTAACAGTCAGGTAATCTTGACACTAGCCAATCACAGTAATTGTCGTCATCAAATGGTTTTGTTTACCCTCGCCTTTCACCCATAGGAATATGGCGAACAGGTAAGTATTTGTCCCTTGTGTATTGGTAACAAAATGTCTCTAATTAACATGTTATGGCTTCGGATTAACGCCCTTAGCGATATCAGCCAATCACAATTAAACATCAATCCGACCCCAACCAATCAAGACCGTAAATTGGCTGTACACTTGAGCGATTTCCCTTCATAAAAGCTTCGTGGTTTTGCCTAATTGTCCTACAGTCGATCCAGAGACAGTATTCTCTTGCAAATTACCGCTGATCGAGTAAAAGAACACCCCGTCTGGTCCTTCACTATAAACAGGATAATGGTGGATTGATAATATTGCCGTTTGTATTTCAAAAAGAAGAAACCGTCGTTATAAAATTAAATGCTATGTTAAAATCATAAATCTACCACCGCTTCTGCAATAAGTAAGGCTAGCAATGTAAATTATGGCCAAATATAAACATTTTACAATGAATAAACACATTGAACGTAATATAAAATAAGCGTGTCATGTGCCACTATGATATAGATTCGTTCCGAATATTCGAATAGGATTCGAATACACGTAAAAAATATTCAAATATCATTTTGGGATTCGATTTACATTCCTAATATATATATATAATTTAAAGCATTCCTATTAATATCATTTAACCTTTAATTTTCCTACAAAACAAGAGCACCGCAAGGCGGATCAAAATTCGCCCGTCAGTTGAGCAATTTGAAATAAACTGCTGAGCATTTTTGTGCAATGCAGTATGGCAAAGTTTTGGACTGCACTCTGGGTTTTATTGCAAGAAAAACTTAAATTAGAGAAGAATAAAATAAAGAAATCCTTCGTCTGCCAAACTGATTTGCACTGTTGAGCAATACACTCTGGCATGATTTTTGACTGCTATCTGGGTAAATGAAAAAATAATCAAAGGAGATTCAAATCAAATATACAAAAGAATTACGTGAGAGTAATGGCATTTGTGTAGATAGGACATTACTCAAAAATAAGAAGCGCAGAGTAACCGTTCTTGTGCCCTGCACTCCGTTTAAATAACATATATCCACCTATGAAGTTTCAAGTCAAAATCTTTGATAATGTAGGACTATGGTCCAGACAAACATCATATATGAAAATAAAACTAAGGGGTAAAACTCCTAAATCGGGAAGCGTACAGTGACTGCACTCCTTCTCAATGAGATCTATCCACCAAGCCAATAACCTTGACAGTCTTGGATTTATGCTCCGGACAAACATCAGGACGCCGCCCGCCCGCCACGGGTGACCCCATAATACGTCAGTATTATGACGGGCGTATAAAAAAGTAGGAAAACGACTCCCACGATGCCGAATGTCTTTTATTCACATACTCTTGGAAAGTTTACAAGACAAATTTCACAATAGTGATGGCAATTCAATACCGTTTTGATCAGAAATTGTAAATCATGGACACTTAAAGATTGTTTTTCTTGGCATATGCAACTTTTAAAAAGGCAATTAGGCTAAGTAATAAGATAAACATACATTTCACAAAAATAACAGTTCTAGTCAAATTCTTTTATTTGAAAAGATGACAGTTTAATTCAAATTAAATTGAAACTGAGAAGGTGTATACTAATTACAACAGCATTTTTTATTTTATCAGTGAGCAGTGTTATAACTAACCGGTTTTATTTCTTTTTGGAAAATATTTACTTGATGTTTACATATATTTACATGCAGATATATATCTTTATAAAAGTGCATTATACTTGCACATTACATGAACCACATCACAGATAAGTTACAACTAGGACACTTTACGGCTAGAAATAATATATTTTAACTATTTGAATGTGACATTTGCCTCAATATTATTATATTTACATTATATTATCCATTTTAAGTAGAACATCATACCATAATCATTAACATTGCTTTACACGATGTCTGCATAATTTGTATGATTTACAAAAGTGGGTGCCATTTATACCAGATATGGTAACGGAAGTACCAATTACTGAAGTAAAAACTTAATAAAGTACTGGTGTCTTTGTTTTAAAAAGTTTTTAAAAACGGTTATTAAATTGTTGAATAACACGGTTTCACTTAAACCAAATTTCATATGTTTCCTTTACGACAAAGTTCATTAACAGAGAGGTGAAACGAAATTCGATAACTTTTTTATGGAAAATTGCTTATAACGATTATTAAAAAGGAAATCTGTGCGGTGTTGAGCTTGTAGACCTTCGATAAAAATATAGGAATATGACAGGTAATTTATATGAACATCATTTAAAATCCGCTTTATACACTTTTGATTTTATTTATGTACCTCGAATGTCTATATATTTTAAATTTACTCTTATATTCTGAAAATAAGGGGTCGGGATGGCGCCATTATGTATGGAATCATACCAGGTATCGAGACACGATATACACATTGAATGCAGTAATATGCATTTATCTTGTTATCGTGCGTATATCGTCGTCACCAGTTACCTAAAATAGTGCAGGTAATTTATAAATGCCACACAAATACAGACAATTTTCAGTCGACGTGATGCATCAGCCACTTTGATTGTATGTGATTCTAGAAAATAGCTGGTAGTGGTTTTATGTCTCCATTACACATGTCACGACTCGGAGAAGAACCATTAACTATGAACTGACTTGCAGACAGTGGTAAAGATCGCTTCGTTCAGAATGCCGTGAAATGGCCCAACATCTTGATTAAACATCTGATCAGGAAGAACCTAGTACAATATATATTACTGGAATAAGTTACAATTCGCCACAAGAAAATCAGAACCATAACAAAAAACATATAACTATATAATGAACCGCGATGGTTGAAAATTGATTCGCCACACATGTATAACGATTTACAAAAAAAGAAATAGCAAAAACTTTGACAGTAAAACTCGCCACAGGGGATTTTTTTTTAATAAAATGTTTGCAAAATGTATTTTTGCAGTATTAGTAGTTGTTAAATGAATAATCATGATGCAGTATATATTAATAAAACGTTCTTGTTGTGCTTTTTTTTTATTTGGGCACTTAAAGGTTAATTGAAGGGTTTAGAATATCAAGCTCGAAACAAGATGATGTTTCGTTATTGTTTAATCGTGATTTCGTTTTAGACCCATATACATTTACACATTGTTAATACTATACAATCAGGCAGCTTGAACGTAAATAAAAACCATGTGAATTATTACATCGCGCTATCTGACCACGTAATGTACATGTGTGTATTTACCTGATACGGATAAGTATCTCCGGGAAGGGTTTGTTAGTCACATAAGCGGCTAAGAGCGGGATAAATATTCTAAATGTATTCACTTTTGGAATGAAAATGTACGTATAACACTTAGAAGACAATACTGTTAATCCAGGATAACGGTAAATGAAATTAAAGACTAAATTCTATTGTTACGGAATAGTTGTTCAAAGACTCAGTATGCGACATGCGAGTAGTTAAGCTATTGTTATAGAAAAAATCTGAAAAGTCTTTAAAAGGGTATATTAATGTACAGAATAATCTACTTAACGTTATAAATCTATCTATAATATTACCCGGCAAGAGTTATACATCGTGTATAGAAGATTCCAAGATAACAATGATGTAACAGATCATAATTGGATTTTGTACTTCAATATGAATTGATGATCGTTTGAATATATATTCTTACATAAGCTGTGAAGCAACCATTTTTGTTATAACGCCCAGAATTGTAACAAAATTGTAACGCAAGTATTACAAAGGTTGTTACGCAGTGCGAACCACTTTTGTAACACAACCAGAATTGTACTTTTTCAATGTCTCCAAAAATGGGTTTGTAGCAAATATAGGCACCGAAAGCATGTTATATGTAAGTTTTCTGAATATATTACTGAAATACAAATGTTAAAGGTTTCTCAGACGATCTTTTTCAAATTATTGGTTCATGATTTTTTCTAAGTTTGTCTCTGTTTCTTAAAACATGATTTCTTGTTGTCTGTTAAATGCTAGTATCTTCTGATCCGTTAAGTAATGAAGGGCAAAACGAAATGCAATTCACTTGAATTTTGACCTTAATTAAAATAGATTTTTTAACAGGAGGTAATCGTTGGCTGAAGGGGTGGAGGCGGCAGACATAATAAAGTTTCGTGGATATGGCAAAGATAATACAGTTTTGAGTATATATGATTGCTAGGCTTTTGTTTTTGCATACGTAATCTGTTCGAGAGGCGTAAAAATGAAGCGCCAGTGTAATTTGTAACATAACTTCACATACTAGAAAATTTGTTGTTCTTATTTGAGCTTCAGTCCTGTCAGTTTATATTACAAATTTAAGAGTATTGCCAAAGAAGGAAATACAGCAACTTGATTGGACTGGACTTTCCCGTTTTGCAATAGCCGTACATTTTGCAATAAAGTCTTTTTTGCTATTTTAGTATGAAACGCCCATGTTTGTTGTCGTTATTTATATTTCGTCTCAAGTTTATTGGTACGGTTTGGAATATTTATTTTGATGGTCAAAATAATTTTCAAAAATAAAAAACCTTTCCCACAACAACATGAAAAAACCCAACCTTTCCTTAATGGCTGAGTTTTCAGATTCATAATTAGCGTCTGTATTCATTTTCTCCGGGAAAGCTGACAAGAACAGCAATACTAATTGAATATTAAAGAGATTACCAAAAATAATGAACACTTATAATATCATAAAAATCAAATGTACACAGGAAATTTCGTTGTTGAATAAACATCGAAATCCTGAAACTGAACTAATTTACTTTTTATAAGGGCCTAATGAGTTTTGATCCTTCGTTTGTGATTTTGTCTTATGAAAGCTTAAAACCTGGAGGAAAATTGCACAAAATTAATTGTTATAGTCTTGGCTATGAATGATAAACATAATCGTATTTTAATATCAGTACCTGCGGCGTCGCCCTACTGCAGTTTAGTTTTAAAGCCTGCCAACCATGTCAAAGTCGAAAAAAGCATTTGGCAAGTTTTTGTTTTAACATGTTTACACGTTTAAGCTGCCTGAACCAATTTTTGATGTTTTAAAAACATGTTTAAACCTTCTATACCATAGGTTCATGTGTAAAGAAAACTATTACAATGACAATGACAATAATAAAAAAATCTGGACTCTCTATTTCCGGAAATTTTAGCTGTAATACGTCTAACAGAATAAGTTTTTTTTAAATAAGTCTATTGATTAGTACATCAATCAACAGAACTTTTAAAAGCAATAAAAATCTTTCCGTTATGTATCAACATCAATCGAGCCAGAAAATAGTACAAGAACCCTACTTATGAAAAATGTGCATTATCACACCAACGTTGTACTTAAACATGAATATGAAATGTCAAATGAACATACAAAACCACACTTACTATGTACTTTGAATTCGAATAAATCTTGGAGTTGCTACATGTAGCATAAGAGTATTTTATGCATTTGTGAGCAATTGGAAAAACTACTAACTTACAACTAGATTTTGTAAGACAATATAATTAGGCGAATGTGACAGCGACCTCCCCTGTCTCGTAAACGATTTCGTATTTAAAGGCAAACTCCACTATGTCCACCACATCTGCGAACCAAATATTGGACGCTTACTGTTCGAGAAACTTCATCCATTAAATCTGGTCTTATCTTTCAGGTTATCCAACATATTTTACGGCTGATTAAAAAATGGACAAACTCGTTAAAGTGTAAAGCACATAAGAGTAAATGTTTGGATGCATTTTCTGACAATTAATTCCAAGAGGAGATCTGGCAGAATTGGCGTATCATTTTTAGGAGCAGGCAAAGAAATACTGGTCGCTCGTGCATGACTTTCTGTTCAGGTTGGTAATTCGGTGCTTTGTTACGTGTACTGTTTTTAGCCACCATTGTAGTGCCAGAGTAAAGTTAGATTCCTCCAAGACAATGCCACCAAAGTTCCCTAGCCAATTTTGTACTTCGTCCGCCTCTTCAACAATTAGCAAGGTAGGTCTGAGTCATCAAAAACTCGGCCAATGTCGATCTTTACACACACTTGGTCAATGTTGTCTTACTGTTCATGTACACTGTAAGAATGATTATTTTTTCGATTTAGTCCAAAAAACATTCGTTTCAATAAAATATGCATAAACACAAACATATAACACGCTTCCGGTGCTAATATTTGCTTCAAACCGATTTTTTGAGACATTAAAAAAGATTATTACAATTCTAGTTATGTTACAAAAACCCCTTTGGTAAATGAAATACTTGTGTTACAATTTCGTTACAATTCTAGGCGTTATTACAAAAGTGGTTGCTACAAAGATGTAGCACTCATATGTGTGTACATGTATATGGTTACTGCCATTGATGCGATCTGCTGTATTTGTTTGAGTATACATGTACGAACTTTCAATAGCTATTCAATTTCTGAGCAACTACACAAATATTGTTACTTAAACTTAACTGTTGTATTTAAGATGCCATGCAATTAACATAATAATATGTATTATGATTTACTTAACTGTTGTGTTTAAGATGCCATACAAATAACTACCGTAAAAATATGTATTATGATTTTAAATACAATGGTGGCTGATTATATGATTATTCAGGAACACTTAAATTACCATGAACATTTACAACAAGGTATTTCTTATCAGCTATACCACTATAGACAGCACAGCTATGTATTTAGTTCGGCATAAACTCTTTTAATACTGGACTTTTAGGTTAGACAGAGATCAAAGGTAGCATTTCCCAGCACCCAGGTAGCAAAATACGCTTAGTTTTACTTTCAGATAAACGTTTCAATGCCAAAGTGACTGTGATCAAAAGAAGTAATATTTATTTGACACATTAACTCCATGTGCCAGATTTGTGTCTTTTGGCAAAATGGCTAGCTTATATACTTTAAACAATGCAACACCTAGAATGACGCTTTTGATACAAACTAAGTAGTAGAAAAGTAAGAGAACTTAAGTCGAAGTTGGGTACAAGTAACAATTTGTTCATTGTTTCCTTTAATTTAAATATCGTGATTACATAACATGACGCTTTGCTGGTTGCTAGGGGTTTTAATAATAAGGCAGATGTTGCTTAGACGTAGAAAAGCCTTAACAATACATAAATGTACATAATAATTAATTAATTATATGTATTACACTAACAACAATTCTTTGTCTATGTTTGGAGAAATTACGAATGTTTCTCATATTACGATTAGTTTCCCTAAATCACATGCTGTTTTGTGGCTATTGGAACTAAGCAATATACCACGATTTAAATGTCATCATCCAAATGTGAATATTTTGTTGTCTCGTTTCAAAGTCAAATAGACTACATCTCATCAGGTTGCACAGAATTTCTCTTTCATGGCTATTTTGGGGATATTACAAAGTAACACACGCGTTTGACTTATCGGTTGTTATTTTTATGTGACAGCACGCGCAGTCAGAAATAATGCATCAGGTTAAACAATAAATGGATGCACGAATGGATAAAAGAACGGATGGGTGGGTGGAAGGGTGGATGGAAAGAATTAATCCATCGTTTTAAGTATTGATCGAGAGATTGCTCTTTGGCTGGATTAAAAAAAAAATATGGATGGATAGAGGTAGGAAGGGAGGATGAAATGATGGATGGATAGCTGGACGGATAGATGGATGGATGAATGGATGGATGGATGGGTCGATCGATGTGTCGTAAGTCGGCCAGTTGCATGGTCGGTAGGCAGACAGACAGACATACATACCTACAGGCAGACATGCAAGATACAGATAAACATTTGTTTTAAGGGGACACTATTGCAACTAGTCAGCATAAGCTCTAGATGAACCCCTGTAACCGAAATTTGGAGATACCTTTAGATTAAAAGTTTTAAAAAAAATAATGACGTTCCAGCTGAAGATTCGCTGAAGATTCAAGCCAGCATAGTGTGCATGAATTAAACTTTTCTACACGCGCAAAATGATGTCTTACGTCATAAGACTTCGGCACTACGAATCTCATTGCCAGATAACAGTTACCCTCTGCCACAACGAAGCAACGTAGACATAGACTCTGATGGAGGAGAGCTGAACGAGAATTAGTAGTGAATATAGTCGTTAAATGTTTATACATGCATTGCTTATTTACAGAATATATGTTTTACTTTAAAAGAAAACATAATTACTTACTATATATATTATGTTGTTCAATTGTATCCATTAATATAATAAGCTATTTTTACCTAAAATGCATTGTTATATGATTCATCCAAACGCTTAGTGTCTGGCTACTTTAAATATATTAGGGGAAAACAGAATGAGTTTTCGTCGATATAAATAAAGTGAATTTTGTTTTAACTGTGAAAAATCCTGCTAATATGAGTCACAATCGTTAGAGAATATGTTACACTTAACACTGTCTGAGAAAAGTATGCACAGAGCCACCAGAAATAAAAATTCGAAATACACGAGTTGCACGTGCAGCGCTACTCGCACAGGTATCAGGCCTTTACTTTATTACTAAAATGTTATCGGATCTAATATGGAAGGAAATACAGTGCAGAACCCGTTAGGGAGAATTGGCCTTAGGTAAAATGTAAGCCTTCATTTTATATCTCCGTCTGCTGCAACCCAAGTTTAGTTATCTTTAAGATTTTTAATATAATAAGCTCCTTTAATATAATAAGCTCCTTCTTCAGAGCGCCTGTAGTTCAACCTAAACCTTTGTTTTGCCAAAAGTCACAGCTAGCATTTTGAAAATGACCATCATTGTGGCAGTGCGACGTGTACTTAAATCAAGCCAGAACATAAGAAGCTTAGTTTTTCTGTCTCCATGACCTGTTAATCACAGGGTCCAGCAGATCTCTAACCAACTTGAGCATTCTAAAACAATACAACAATATGACAGAACTTGCATATTCAGGCCAAGTACTCAACGCCAATTCACCTTTCCGCGAGTCTAAAAATAGAGTTTAAGCTCCCCCCCCCCCCCCCCTTGCCCACAAACAACCTGGTTTAAAGTGACAGATCTTACAGATTATCTTCCAGATCCGCGAAAATATTTTAATTGGATATCTCCCAAATGCAAAGAGCTTGTGATGGCGATGTTTAGATGAAGATTTAGACAGTTTCAGACAATGATGCATTCATGACACAAAATTATGAAAGAAAGTTGTTGCTGGCGACAGCGAGATTTTACCTTTCGATGCAGAAATGGACAAGCCTCATTCAATAAACTAAATTAAGATGCAAACAGAGAAAGCGATTACAGCAACGTACGATTCCTTGCAAACCACAAACAACAAACAACCCTGTTGCTATTAAATTGAACCAAAGGCTCAAACAGATTTAAACTGATCGCTTGTCAAAATGATTGTTTGTGGGACAATGTGTAAGTGAGAATCAGCATAACGCAGGTAAAGTGTCAATCAACGCGATGTGATTGGCTAATTCCATGCTAATACACAAGGTGTAATATCTATTTTTATATCTCACGGAAAGGTGAATTAACGTTAACATGAAAACGTTAAGCCCACTCAATAGCCTTTAATAGGTTGCAATTTTTTCTTACCTAACCCTTGAACAAAGATGTTAACGTTAGGGAATATAAAATGGATACATGTAACACATTTTTTCCTTTTTACATATATACTTTTTCAGCAACATGCTGCTATTAACGGAAGCCATTGATCATTCATATGTTTAAGTAAATACTATTTGTTTTGTTATTAATATGTACTCCTGTTTCATTTGCTTAGAGTTAGTCCATCTTCGATGGGAAACGGTTTGGAAAAAAATTCAGAAAGTGCAAGTTTGGAGCTTTAAAAAATGGTTGAAACACCAAGTTTGCCTTTCTGCCGACCGACTGTTCAAAGGCGGTAGCTGTCTAAATTTTTTCTGTTTGCGTAATGTCTTGTATCAATGCTTTGCTACTTTTTAGCTTGTGTGAGTCTTTGTCTCGTGATAGCCTACGATTGTGTTTCTCAAGATCCCGGGGCGCTCCTCTTTTGGAAACCTATCTCATAGTACGCATTTATTATAGGCAATATTCGGTCTGCATGTTCATGTTTAATACGTACATCGTTTTATAACGGACGTCCATACGGATAAGATTATAATTCCGCAATTCCCTTGTTATAATTGTTCTGTACTCAGCAGAATATAATATTAAATAGATAATAAATTATGTACCATGGATACAGTGGACTAGTTATTGTTTGTGGGCAACCTATTCAAATCACATGGAAACAACACAATTACTGTACAGGGGTTTTCAGGCTTCCGTGTTACTTAAGATCAACATGTGTGCTTTGTCTATAGTACGTGACTAACGGATGCCAATGTACTTACAAGTCTCAGTTATGAAATGACCTTGCTCAGGCAAGTCCACACTAGCTAGTACTTGATGATGTTATGCATCAGGTTAGCTGGAGATCAGTTTATTATTTTGATACCTGCTTTGTTTATGTTATAGGTTTATTTATCCTTTTCATTACGTATTGGTGTTTACATGAAGTTTAAAGGATTTTATATCAAACATTGTGTTCGTTTGTTAAACAAAATGGACTAAACCAAAGAACAGTTATCATAATGTTACCAGTTATTCCTTCAAACGTTATCCCTGACATATTTCAGTAATACAGTGGCTGCTAATTATGTTGAGTTCAAAGTGTTCAATAAATGTGTTGAATGCATCGTTAACAATAAAATTTTGAAATTCCGTGTTTAGAAATTAATTCCAGCTCCGAAACAATGTATTTAAAGAAGTAACGGAGAAGAAGAAAATGTATGAAAATGGTTGTTAAAAGATCATAACATTCCCATTATAAAAAGAACCCTGATATATTCACTTGAGGCATGTATACGTACAATGACTTTACACGAAAAACTAAATAGAAGACTATAAGGTAAATATACGGTTACATAAGGTACTTAAATATCTTATTAAAACATTTCGGTGAATGTCAAGTATAAGCTGTCTCAACTGTACTAAATTATTGTGTTAATATTCAAATGTTATAATTATGTGTAAATGTGTACAAGATGTATTATAAAACTTAAAATTACTTTATCAAACATTTTATTTTTAATTTCCGTCAGAACTTTATCATAAAAACATTTAAAATAACGACGATAGGTTATTAAACTGTATTCTTCTTTAGTGACAGTTTTACACGTATGTACCTTGTGATTTGTATCAAAATAATGTTACCACCGGTGTCGCTGTTTAAGATTTATTTATAAAATGGCGCGTTTACTAAACGACGAAATGGTGTAACAGAAAGAACAAGCCAACAATTTAGTACAATAATGTTTTAATTTAGTTATCAATTAAATCTATGGCGTAACAAAATAATAACAAATATATCAGACAAAATGTGAGAATGCAGAATAAAGCTGTAAGCTTACAGTTTGTCCTTTTAAGGAGGTGTCCCTTTAATAGTCCAATTAATTGCCCAACGTCGAATAATCCTGAAGGGTTTTCGGTAGAATGTCCTCGTAGATACGCACAGTTGAAATAATCCAAAGGTAGAAATACACGAATGTAATTAATGTAATTCCAAATCCAACACTTTAATATTGATAGCACTGTAGAATATAATATGTCCACGTAAGTTCAAGAACAGAAAGGTTTAATATAAAAGCTGCAATATTTCCAAACCTTATGTCCAAACTTAAACTTAAATCGGCTAACAAGCCCTTATATGGACTGAAAGAATTTTTAGAACGCAGAAGTTTACAGAACAATCACGAAACCCAGTTAAAAATAAACAAATCAATTTTCTAGCTTCTCCTTTCCTTTCTAGCTGTTACTCGAATGCTACGTCATGCGTAATACGTCATTAATACTACAACGACAAACAGCCCATTAACCTGACAAGCGTAACCTTAAACGCTGGTGTACTACTGTACATAACAGTAACGTAATCATTTTTTTCAATGATGTCTGATGTGGCGGTGTTCCGCGTAAATCACGTCTAACTCACTGTTAAGAGATCATGATTTAAACATGTAAAATATTCTCGATTATAGTATACTTGACATTTAGAAATAAATATTTGACCTTTTCTTGTTATTTTCTTTATTATTATTATTATTTTTATTTATTTATTATTATTATTATTATTATTATTATTATTATTATTATTATTATTATTATTATTATTATTATTATTATTATTATATTGACCAATGTTTTAATCAAGTACATTTATTGATCAATTAATTTTAAACGTTAAAACAACTGAAGATTATACATTTTGTGATGATGACAATAAGAACCTGTTATTTGTTATAATAGCTGTTACGTTAACGCGTAAAATATATTTATATGTGTAGATTTTAAAACGCAGGTTGTATATACGCAACAACATAAATTGTTTGCCAATTCTTGCTCAGCTTATTCTGTTAAAAGATCATCAAAATAAGTTTATTCTCTTTGAAAAATATGTATTCCTTATTACTCCATCCATGCAATCAGAAAGTTGATGAGTATACTACACTGTACGTCTCACAAGCCAACGATGCTAAATTCCGACCAAGTTTGACACAATTAAAGCTTTTCGGTCGACAAAGAAATTCAGTAGGATGGTACCGGTAGAAAGTGGAGAAACAATCATTGCCGAGGAGTAACTAATGTTTATAATATAGATATATGTGGAACAATTTAGTCTTCAGTGGTGGCGGCATACTTGTATTATACCATATCTATGTACGTCGACAGTTATTTGGTTCATTTCTGGTTTAAGCGATACAGGGAATGCAATGTGTTATTTTTACAAATGCAAGATACTTTGATATTCATCCGGACGTACCTTGTATAAGCATCTCTAAGAAGGTCAAAAGTCATGTTTGACAGCTCCGCCTAATAAACGTCTAACACCAATTCTCTTTATCGATGTCACGGAAATTACTGTCATTTCGTTTCTTGTTGTGCAGCGATCATTTATCAAGGCGTACTGTTTAGAAGATATGTAGGTTCTTTATTACTTAAGGAGCTATCCGACAAATCAAAGACTTTTTTTCTCTTATAACCATATAAGTCATTGTTATTTGATAAGGTCCGCAAAATGCTGTTCATTGATTCCCTAGATCAGTGCGACTCATAAATCACCACTCGCCATTGCAAAAAGGTATTTCCTATCTAAGCCACACTGCAGAGACAGTTACTCTTAAACTAAGAAGAACACGTGACCACTTACTTTTGAGATCACGTCATATCTTCATTATGGTAATTCGCTATTGTATGACGTCAGTATTTATTTTTAGCAGAAATCCTGATCGTGCTTATTTATAGATTTGTCAAAAATAAAAATTTATAGCGAATTTTCGATTTCTTTACGATTTGAATACTGTCTAATAATTGACGCAGTGTTCAAAACCCTTTTTTATTTAGACTGAAATTATGCCCAGTTTTCCTAAACAAGCGTGAGTTTTAATGGTATTTTATTTAGGCAAACTGTAGGATATCACCATTTAGTCATAAAACATATAATACAGTGATATTTTTAAAGTACGTTGATTAAACGAATACAACATTTGCTTTAAAAGAGACATTTTATTTGTAACGTAGTTTGAGTTACTTCTATTTTAGATGTTTATATTTTTGTATTTGTATTATGTTGCAAATTAATTGCGAGTGTCTGGATAAATTTTGCAAAGAACATTTCAAACTCATTTATGGCTAGAAATTTAAAAAAACACTGTTTCGATGACATTCTTTTGAAGTCTAAAGTAATTAAACATTTGGAAAGGCACAAAATGGCATTTAACTGTGCGTCATTAATTCCATAAAAACATTGATATAAAAATTCAAATGCTTGTTTTATACAATAATTCATTAAGCTCCAGACGATTTATGGTGAACGAAATGAAAGTTCATGAATATTTGCATTTCATTCTCCTTCATCTTCATAACAAGGCATGATTAAGGTTGTGTTTCTCCAGCTGTTTGTCATGAAATGTGGACTTTGATATTTCACAATTAGAGTTTTTACATTATTATAAATCTGCTTAAACACGATCTCCTGATGATGACATTATGAGAGAAGAGTATTTATTGTTAATTAGACTACGTACAGACTTGACAACTACATAACACATGAATAAAGCACATAGATTTTTCTAATCTATCAGTATTTCTGTATTGTGATTTTAAAATTGATAAACGTTCTTTTTTTTTAATTTTCAT
Organism: Sinonovacula constricta; assembly: GCA_007844125.1. Classification (NCBI taxonomy): domain Eukaryota; kingdom Metazoa; phylum Mollusca; class Bivalvia; order Cardiida; family Solecurtidae; genus Sinonovacula; species Sinonovacula constricta. The sequence continues at coordinate 23,025,193 of CM017567.1, forward strand.
ATAATTTGGATATAATTTGGTTACATGTATAAATGCGGTATACCTTTGCCGTGAAATAAGACACAGATACACCCAAATACATGTCAATGCTTATGTACTATATTCTCGGGTGAAAAAATGTTGACGATTTGGTATTATAATGTTTTGTTTTGATATATTTATTCTTACCTTTCTTTATATAAACATCTAATTTATAATTAACAGAGCGACAAGTCAGCTGTTTTACATAAGGATATGCGCCTTAAAATATTTTCATATATTTTCTTCTAGTTAAACACATTCTTTGAACAGGCTATAGTGGTAAACAAAGTAATTAGGTATAATTTATAACGTGTTTTCTCGGTTATGTTATGCCTATTATGTTAGTTTTTAATGCGCGTTATTTCATACGGAGCAATAAATGTCGGAAAATGTCTGTTGTTGGAAATAAAATAATTATTGAGAGAAGTTTTAAGGTTATGAAGAACAGATAACGTTACTTCTATGTTTGCATAATATTGCATCGTGCGTCAAAACGTGCTTAGAAAGACATATGTTAGAAACAATTCTGATCTTAGCTTTGAAGTCTGCACAGTGAACTTTGTTATTACAATTATTTTCATAACTCCAGTGCCTGTATTGTTAATGTCAGTGAATAGTTTAACAGATGAAAAAAAATAAGATTTTGGATTGACTTACTAATTTGGTTAAAATACTGGATATTAATTGCCATCAATCTGTACATAGTTTGATTTCCTGTGACAGTGCAAAACTGCAATTGTCTTGTTTTCTTATAAAGACTTCTATGGATACATTGTTATTACTAAGAACTGATCTCTTAAGGTACTATACAAAATGAAATTCGAGAAATATTAGATTTACTTTGCCATAATGCTTGCAAAAAGGTTTGTAGCTAATGCAGACCATAAACATATTTGATCAAATCATTTTATAGACGTAGTCTGGCCTTACCATTTGAATCAGCACATCACTCTTGCGAACAAGTGTTAAAACAGAACATGAATAACAGTGTTTATTTCAAGACAGCGCAATATATGATCCGATTATGTTATTGCTTTGCCAATTCCAACCATGTTTGTCATGGAAAACAATGCTCACACAAGTCATTGTTATTGTTTTTTATTTATTAGTTCTTTTATATCAACCAACGCTAATTTCGCCGGAACATCTGGCAGAATGTTGTCCAGAGATTGTTGTGTTTATTTGACTTGTTGTCACTTAATGCTACTTAAACATTAAGAAATATAGAATTGCATGACAAAAATTAAATATTTGTTTTAAACATTATCTTTTCTTTGTACCCTTTGTCAATGTTTATTAATTAATTTATTAATTTTGTATTCCTCTTTTTAAGAATAAACATTTTATTGGTTGATTATTTTTGGTAAAAGAAAATGTTCTCTATTTTTTAGTATTACATTGTGCCACTGCCCTTATGCACTTACAGTCTTAGTGTAAGTTATTGTAACTCTTAAAAAAAGATAAAACAGAAATTTGGTGTGTTTTTATTAATCCGATCTTTAATTGATCATACATTTAATTAAAAACCAATACCTTTTAAAAATAGGTATATAAGTTAAATAAATAAGGCTGATAAAATGCATAATGTCGTAATAATATTATAGTAATTTAACTAATCAAATGAAGACTGAACGACAGACATTTACAGCAAACATTTGTTGACATAAATTATTTGTACTAAAGTCTTGTAATATCTTGTCGTCTCTAATAACTGTTCTTCATTATTATCTTGATTAATAAAGTTTGAACATACAGGCACCTTGTAATACAACTCAATTCATCAACAAGGTTAACACCTCGTGAATCATTTAAACGCTGAATAAAACTCTGCCTTAAACTCCAACTACATGTATTAATTAGTAAATAATATAAAGTGTGTTCCGTGGTCAACTGGTAAAGTCGCGAACTTTCGACTCTCATGGCTTAGCGGCCCCTCACCTCGTAAGAGTTGATATGGCTTTAAGGTATCAACGTGCTCCCGTGGTTCTACCAAGACATTTGCCTGTGGTCTTCCTTCACCAAATCGCTATAATGATCATAATCGGTCGCTGCGCAGTATTTCAAAAACAAGCAGCAATCTGCGTCATTATACAATTTAACTATTCGTTTTCATAAATGTACGTAATTGTACAAATTCACAATTAACTTTCATGAAAGTGCAGATATTTTTCTGCGTTCATTAGGATTTCTACTTGTACCATTTTCTCAAGGAAATATTTGAATTACATCACTGTACGCGTCAAATTTGTTGTTTTTAATACTAGATAGGAAACTTAAACGCAAATGTCTTTCTGGTATAATAATTTTTCATGTTTATCTCATAGTATCAGGAAAATTATTAGAACTACCAAATGCACCAAACACGCAATTATAATAATAGTAATTATATTTTCTCACGTTATTTTACACTTTAATTTACGTCATTCAAAAAGAAATTCTCTGCGAATTACTTTCTTTTTAACTGTACTATTTCATTGTGCTACATTTTTCTGGTATTAAAGAATTCATTTTATTGTCCTTAACTTTATTCAAACATATAAACTCAGATTGTACGGTTCACTTTTTTTTGGCTAAACATTTATCTCAGATGAACCACAGAGAACTTTTAGAAGACTATGCAACTGTTTTGTTTTCAACAACATGTTTTACTCACCTTGTTTGAAACCGGACTTATACATGTTTTGCTTTTGTTAGGTTTTGCTTTGAGATACATCACAGCGACCTGTTATGATAATTATAGCGACGACCATGTGGTTTGGTGGAGGAAAGTCCCAGACCAATATCTGGGTAGAACCACTGACGCATCGCAGGCTAGCTGGAAGATCTCTGAACGGTACTGGAACCCACGCGATGGGAGGCTAAGTTGTCAGAGAAGTTACATGTCGGCGACTCTTTTGTTTTTTAATCTTTCTAACTATCCAATATATTCCACAAATAAGCTTTTCTTTTCGGTTCGTTTTAGATTCAGTTACTTCATTTCATTATTTTAATATATACTTAGCATATTTTATCTCTTTCAAGTTTTCTTTTTAGCAATATTTCTTGCATGTTAAATCCCAATATGATAAAAATAATGGTTTTAATTTTGCTTTCCGGCTGTTATCTTACTACAAACACTGTTAAATATATCAAAAGAAGCGTGATATTTTACTAGTGATGATTTAACTGTAAAAGGCAAGCACATTAAAATAGCCCAGTCACAGAATACTGACTCAGAGCCGATATGTCGTATAACTTAGCTGCTTTCAGCTTGAGCAAATGTAATGATATGCTTTATTTCTCTTTAAACGTAAAAGATTAAGGAAAAGCAAACTATTAAAGTACACATCCCTTTACAGACAAATCTTACAAAGAATGAAGGATTTTCAAGAAGAGAAAACAGTTCGTTATATCCATTTATTACGCTTAGCTCAGCCAATCCCCTTTATCACCCAACCCTATTTTTTATTAGACAAGAATAATATTTATTGAAAATTATCAAAGTACGTTGTTTATTATATGCTCGCAATCTTTATTCTAAAGACCTTACTTTATTGCCAATAAATAACATATAATGAATGTGATACTTTTGATCTTTCCTATTTAATTGTATAAAGAAAGGTACAGAATTAAGGCTTGCGTTATTGAAAAATCCCAAATACAGTCGTGTCTTATTCATATGCCTAGAAATTCAGTCTCAAAGTTGCTAGATCACGAAGACTTAAACCAATATCCACTCGAACACGATTCTTTTAAACATTGAAATGTCTGTAAACAGCGTTCTTTGCTAAACGCTGGATAAATTTGGATACTAAAGTTTGTTCTTGCAGATAAATCTATTTTATCCTTAATTCCAGTCGATGTGTTGTTTGTTTTGTTTTTATTTCCTTACGAAAGTTATATGCAGATAAATCTTGACATATCGCATTATTTTTTTAAGCTATCGTTTTGTTTTTTTTATGAACAATTCGAAATTTTCTTTCCCTGGCTTTTCTACCATTTTCATTATCTTTTACTAAAGCTTTATCATTTTAACTAGGGATGTAAATCGAATCCCAAAACGATATTCGTATGTTCGGAACGTGTATTCGAATCATATTCGAATATTCGAAACGAATTTATATCATAGTAGCATATAACACGGTAATTTTCCATTACATTCAATGTGTTTATTCATTGTAAAGTGTTTATTTCTGGCCACAATTTACATTGCTAGGTAAATAAGAAAAGGTCCTATCAAAATTTTCACAGATATTTAAATTTTTATCTACCTGTAGACAAAGGCAAACTAGCCTTACTTAATGCAGAAGCGGCGGTAGATTTATAACTTTATCAAAGCATTTAATTTTAAAACGACGATTTCTTCTTTTTGAAATACAAACGGCAATATTAAGAATCCTCCATTAACATGTTTATAGTGAAAGACCAGACGGGGCGTTTCTTTACTTGGTCAGCGGTAATTTGCAAGAAAATACTGTCAGTGAAGAATGCCAGTAAATGCGTAAACAATGTCATTGCTACTTAACAATTATTATTATTATTATTATTATTATTATTATTATTATTATTATTATTATTATTATTATTGAAACTCTTATAAAAACTATACAGTAACCAATCAATGTTAAGATGACCTGCAAAGTCCCGTATAATATATACATTATATATTATATTAATTAGTCACCTTAAACTTGGGTGTCTTTTTGTTACTTGTTGTACTTAGTGTATTAACCTTTACAATTTAAAGGCATTTTGTGTACTTAATTACTTATTTGTATTAACATATGACGTATTAAAAGGGCTACTTAAGCTCCTTTTAATGTTAACATATCGATTTAATAAAACCATATCAAAATTTTATTAGATGAAACTGTACAACACATGCAAAACAGATGTTAATATTTTACTCTACTAACCACAAACAACGTATAATAACAAACAATCAATTATGTTTTGTGAACTAATCTTATAAAATACATTAATGATTAAAGGAGGCATTTTCAAAAGGTCAAAATGCGGGTGATACTCGATCGACTGTAAGACAATTAGGCAAAACCACGAAGGTTTTATGAAGGAAAATCGCTCAAGTGTACAGCCAATTAACGGTCTTCATTGGTTGGTGGTCGGATTGATGTTTAATTGTGATTGGCTGACATCGCTAAGGGCGTTATATGAAGCCATAACATGTCAATTAGAGACATTTAGTTACCAATACACAAGTGACAATTACGAACCTGCTCGCCATATGCCTATGGGTGAAAGGCGAATGTAAACAAAACCATTTGATAACGACAACTACTGTGATTGGCTAGTGTCAAGATTACTTGACTGTTGATAAATTGATGAAGTACCAACTAATATATATATAAAGAATGATTAAAATTGTAAGCTCGTGAGTTTTAAGTGTGTTAAGTAAACCTATGACGAACAATTAAAAAGTATGTAGATTTACATTTTTGTTATTCGGAGAGAACGAAGCAAAAACAAAGAACACAACATCGCGGTAACAAAAAATAACGCGGTGTTGTATAGGAGTAAAATAACAAGCATAAAGTAGAGTGTCAAAAACAGAAAGTGATTGCAATTAAAGTTTGTTTGACAGTGATCTAGTTGTGCTTTCCAAAAATTAAAGAAGTTCTGGTGGACCGTTATCAATAAGTATAGCCTTATATAATGTATTTATTATACACTATCCCGACCGAAGCTGGGTAGAGTCAGTGTTACGTAATTGCTGTAGCTAATTGCCGCAGCATTGAACTGACATGTATGTTTATTGTACTTTGGCAACTGTTTCCACAGCTGTATGGTGATGTGGGTGATGTGACTGGGTCTAAGTGGGAGAGGGGGCAGAGAAGGAGCTGTGCGCGGTAAGGTGATTTCATGCTGTTAACCAGATGGTATTTCGTTTTCAGGAGACATGACCCACCCCCTATATCTTAGAGCGAGCGCGATCACATATCGCTAGCGTCTTAAATCGCTGGGAGACACTACGATCAACTAAAGAAATGTCTTTTCAATTTTCCTTCGAACTTAACAAAAGTGAAATAAAAATTATAAAATATTCGAATCCCAAAATCTCTATTTTCGAATATCGACTTGATATTCGAATATTCGAATATTCTTTTACATCCCTCATTTTAACGTGTTTGAAAAAAGTACGCCTTCGACTTCAATACTTTTACCATTTTATCATCATTTTTAACATCTCGTGTATGTCTCGTTTTTCATTTTTCTGATAGGAAATTGAATTTATTGTTTTTGCTTTTGCAAATGGTATTTGTTGTTGTTTGTTGAACTAGTGCTTATTGTTAACAACATCACTTTGATGTGAAATTTTATTGACATTTTCTGTCTGTCAGGAATTCAAATTTTAATCAACCCAATGTGTACCAACTGACCATTCGAAAGCGATAAGTGTGTGTTTAGCTCATTATGTATCGAGTTTGTCTTTATCACGTTAACTAACAGTAATATTTCAGTTGTTGTGTGTGTGCCTATGTCTAAAGGTTCCGCGATCGGACCTGTTCAGATATAATTACCATTGTGATAATTACATATATGCAAAGGCATAATTTATAGGAGAAAAAAATGCATCTTTTGTAGATGTGACATTGTAAAACATGATGACAGATACTTAGACATGATTTTGACTCGCTTTATTGGTGCTAAAGGTTTTGTAGATTTGTTAAAGCGTTAGCAAATTCGGAACAGTTTTTAGGTAATCTCGGTAGTTCTTTCATTTTTTTAGCGGATTACTTTGCAAAGGAAACCTTTATGTAATGTTAACATGATATAGTTGGAATGCAAACTGACAGGACTGGGTGTTTGAGTTTGAATTCAGTACAGCTCTGCTTAAGAAGTCTTATATACTTGAAATTATTTATTTACAATAGCATACAATTGAGAAGAGAGCAAATGTTAAGATAATTGTTGTGTGAATTTATTGATGGTGTCTAATCTTGTTTGTTTTTCATAGCATTGCATACAATGTGAGTTAATAAGTGTTGCAAAAGTTTTTGAATGGCATGATTAAGTATATGTTACTTTAGTAATTGTACATTGTAAGTACGTAATCAGCTTGGCATTTCATGTTGTACAAGTTGAGAAGGAGGACACATACAAAACAGGCTAATTATGATTTACATTATGTAGATGTGAACGTTAGAAAATGGACTGAATAAACTTTCGGTAGGCTAACGTATTGCTTATTGTATTGATTATCCGTACATCGTTGAAATCGCGGTCGTCAACTGGTTGTTATCCTTGTTAAGGATGCATTGTATGATTGCAATTGATTAAATACTCATGTATTATACTCTGATTGTTTGCTTGGTTTTATAAATATTTGACCATTACTATTTAGAGTATTTTTCTTAGACTGATCATATAATCAAGTTCAAGAGCTCATTGACTTTTGTAAATAGTTAAATTTACAAGCTAAAGATGAGCAAACACAAGCTGACACGTCATTTTATCTTACTTATATTCTTGTATAGTATGCTCCATACATATAGCATATCAAAGCTCTTAAATGATATTGAGACGGTCTAAATGTAGGTGTATATTTTTCTACTCAAATTTTCTTATTCGCTTTATTTATTGTATTTGATATTAAGAATATTATAACATATTCTTTAGGATGTATCGATATGGTAAACTCTGATATTCCAGAACATTTTACAAGCATAAATAAGGGTGGTTTGACTTATTCCATGAGATGCTACACACCAGCAACAACATGATATTAAATCGTATAATAACCAGTGTTTTCAAACTGCAGTGAATGATAATATATTTAGATTACAACAAGATTCTTCCACCTTTGAATTTAATATTAAGACGTTTGAATATCTTCATTTTATGTTTTATGTTTAATATATATATTAAACATAAAACATAAAATGAAGATATTCAAACGTCTTAATATTAAATTCAAATAAATATTCCTATAATAATATTGAATTCCTATATTAATAGTGTTTCATACTAAGCGAAAACATCTGCATCTTTTCTTATAATATCAACATGTTTGTTTCATCAGCGATAGTTTTCTTTGTTATGGTTTTATCGATTATTTACATATTACTTCAAATTATCTTGTTTTGACAAGTCGGTAATGATAGCTATTGACTGCCATTGTCGTGATAGCTTTAGATGATACATTCAAAGGTACCACGTCAACTTATCCTTTTATTGTCTACTGGCACGATAAACAACCGAACCCTGACAAAATAGATGAGTTACAACTGAGAATACAATAACATGATAAGATGATTCATTTGTTTCAAAAGATTTCAACATATAATTTTCTACCATACGCCCATTATAATTCTAGATGTCGCTGTAATCAATCCATTACTGGAATAATTGACATTCTCTTTTAATTTATATCAGTCATTGTCGTGCTGTTATATTTGGTTTTATGTTTAATTCGTTCATAGCTTCGTTTAGGACATAAGTTCATTTAAGTATACATATATAAATATCGTAATAAATAGAATTTTCAGTAAAAAAGTACAAAAATGACATTATGACCTCTAATAACCTCTTAAAATTCTAACTATGTCTTGAATATTTTTAAAGCTTTCTTTGCCGAAACATAAGTTTGTTATTATTATAATTTCTAATATTCAAACTATTTACTTAATTACAAATAATGTGTTGTAGGTATTACTTACTTTCCTTTGTAAAGAACGTCTCTTTTAATCTCCTCGTAATGGTACTCGGTCACTCACAGGCGCATGAAAGCATAATAAATCCTATAAATAAAATTCTTACGGCAACGGCATAAACGCATTCAAATATTGTTTACCATGTCAACATATAAACCTCGAATTGTTATCAAAACATATGGTTTATGTTGGATTTAATTGTTTGTAAATTATTAAGGCAGGGATAAAAAAAATTATTTCTGGAAATATCAAAATAATCCAAATATGCATTTAAAGATGTAGTTAAATGTTTGATGTTTATAACAGCAAAGGACTGTAGTATTTTGCCATAAAGGTTTGAGTAAAGAAAGCCTTCGATGTACCTACATGTATCTTATTATCACATGTAAGAGGTTCCTGTAAGATATCAAGTATCAACTTCCAGACCTTGCCTGATGTGCTGTACACAACCATTCATTTTAAATACAAGTAAAGATGTGTTAGATATGCTAATAAATGTAGCTAGCATTTCTTATTGATGAGACAGCTTTATTTGACTGTGTGTTGAATCCTTTGGTTAGAATTCATTTGTGACTTGCATGTAAGAAATGTAAGTTACATTTGGATGTTGTTTTATGTCATTTTGTCGTATACTCCATGATAAGACTTTATGATAAATATGAATTATGTTGTTTATTTCAGATAGAGTGCATAACATGTTTAAGAAAATATAAACCATTCAGTTAAGAGAAGGTAAAATCATCATCTTTATATAACTTTTAAAGATGGTGTCCCGCAGTTTGGAACAGTTTTTCCATCAAATAATCATTTTTGTAGCCTAAAGCTACTATGCGAAATGCTGTCAAACATCTTCGTAAAAATTGAAGCCTCTTGCACCAGCCATCTTGAGGCGCATATTTCTTATCTGAGCTACGCTACACACTTGGCTATGTTTAACCGTTTGGTGTCATCCGGGTAATCGGCTCTGGTTTCGATATTTAGGTTAAGCAGAAATCCCCATTGTGCCTATTCATAGATTTGGAAACAAACAATGAGAATTATGAAGGATTATCTCATGAATTTAACAGTCTGAAAATTGAGTCAGTTTTCGAATCATATTTACTTAGAGTTAAGTATGAGTTTAATAGCAGAAAGTATTCCCACATGCATGTATTCCGTAAAACAAGAAGTAAGCTGTTGTTACGTGTATTGATATAAACAAACTGCCAAATGCGACCGTTCCAACTAAATGAGGTGCAATATACAATAAAAACTAGCCAATGCAGCTAAGATGTTTTGTGCAACTATTTGCTGCAGATGTTAAACAATCATCATAGAAATACAGCTCTGTTTGTAATATATGCAGTACATTAGTGCTTATAAATTTATTTTCATCTTTACACTCAGAACGGGTTTTCTACTCAATGCTGAACGGGCTTCTTCTTGAAATGACCTTGTCGATGGTATTTTAATATAAATATTTTTCAATAATTTCAGTCATTATGCTTTAAAACAGGAAAAAAATCGCGTAACTCATTGTCAACTGGATTGGCGAATTTTAGCATTCAGATCATCAAAATAGTTATGCTATTTGTAATTTGAACACAACACACTACGTCTAATAACGTAGAATACAGAACAATTTTTTTATTAACTTTACTGTTACAATTCAGAATATATATATTCCGGTTGCTTAGTACATTTTGAATCAGGGTGTGGACAAAGTATTTTGCAAAAATGAATTTAGAATCATAGGACTTTGTCATATTTCCTGATTCATGATTAGAACAATGTCACATGTGCAGTGTGGCAGCCGTACAAATCTTCCCGTGCATGTAATATTTATTTCATCCTGTAAGGATTGTTACGTAAATTTTCATTTGATTGACATTGTACTTTGGTTCCTCAATTCTATATACACACGAACAACAATTAACACTTCTCTGGTAATTGTTCTTTGAATTAAAAAAATTAATTTCATTTATTATTAACAAGTGTGTTCTTTTAATGGTCATGAAACCTCCCTCTCTTCTTGGTACCCGGTGGATATTATGTGTCAATTATGTCACTAACGATGTCATAATTTATCAAAGAAAACGTCAGAGCTTGGGCGTTTTTTAAGCAAATAGATGGGTTAATTTTTCATTGCATGCATTTGAGAAACCCATCAGGAAGTGCGAGGTTAGAGTTCTGTAAAACCGATTGATGCACCCCAGTCCATCTTTTTTGCCGACTGACCGTTCCAAGGCGGTAACTGTAGGCTTTGCCCTTTTTTGTTTAAAGACTCGTCACATATTTGTTCTTACTTTTTTCACTTGTCTTGCTTATGAATTACTTTGTCCTGTGCCATTTCAAATCTAAGTACATGTTGCAATGCTCATAGGACTTTGTCATATTTTCTTATTAGGAACTCCGACTAATGTTAAGTTAGTCTGTTTTACTAGTTTAATATATAAGCACTTACATCCTATACGTAAGACTGATTATCCGCAAACCGCTTTGTGACTTTACTATGTTTTATACAGAATGTATGGACTTGACATTAATCTATTCCTTAGAGTAGATTAGAGTGTTTTAATATCAGCTACACTGATCACGAAATTGTTCTCCTGCTAAATGTCAGTCTACAGCATAAAACTTAAGAACAGAGAACTCGTGAGATATAAAAAAAAGATTGTGGATTTCGAAAGTGCTTTAGTTAACGGTGCCTTATCTTCGACTAATAGATATTTTAGCCATAGGCACTTCCATTAGACTCATTGTTTTCGTTAAGACTTCGTTCTTTAATAGTCAGATACATGTAGCCCCTGACAAGGTTTATGTTGCTCTAGATTTGTTCTGTGATTAGTGGACTTAATTTAGATATAAAGTAGAATTTGACAATATTTCATTTATAAAATAAACAATGAGCTGAGTTGTTCGCAATAACAATGTTCTTATGTTTGAAGGAAGAAGTGTTTAGTGAGAAAGACATAATACAATTCCTCCAGTGGGACGAACAGAAAACAATAATACAAAACACAGTGAAATGTTGCATAAACAATACTTCTAAACTCAATGAGACGGTATAAACGTACCGTAGACGGTACGATATAAAATTGACAACTGTCTGACATGAACCTAACTTAATAAAGGAAATAAAGCTTTATAGTTTTGCATGGCGTCGATGAAAGTGTCGTTTGTGTAAGTATGCATGCATATACCTTCTAGAATCATAAATATCTTCTTTGGTTAAAGGCGTAGTTTTCCTCTCTGACGAAAATTTATTTCACAAATTAAGAATAAGTGAGTATTTCTCTACAACTATTTCTATTTTACTTTGTACTTAAATGAATTTACTACAGTTGTTCTTTTCTGCTCTCTGGTACATGCCTTTTTCTGTAAGACAATAGAAATTAGGAAACAGCTATCCGTGAACTAACAGTACATGGCAAACATGAAACTGCCCATTTGTGTCGTTTGACAAATAAATTTGACCACATACCAATTTTAAATGACGTTTTGAGCATGTTAAGGCTCACTCCCAGGGGATACGTTTTGATTCGAGAAATTTATCAATGTGGTTTTGATACCTAGTATCAACCACATTCCTTTTGCGTTGCTTCATAAGCTTTTTTAATGTGCTACGTACAAATTGAAACAAAGAACCAAAGGCCAGATCATTGTTTGTACAAATAGTTGCAGTAAGTAGTTTAATCAGATGATAATCAATCTTTCAGCAAAATTGTTAATCAGTACCTTACATCATGTACCTATGTAGCTTTCAGCGTTACCAAACCATTTGTGAATATGAATAAATCTAAATGTGTTACTTGTCATATAACAAACTGTGCAACACTCACTCACTATAACAAATGCACTTTGTAGAGTTTTATAAAATTATCAGCATAAATGAAAATCATATTGGTTCACTTATTGTTTGCACAAACAAACTAGAAAACGTTTCATGATTATTGCAAAATGGTTGCAACGTTCTGAACTATATCCGCTACAAGAAAAACGAATTTCCTTTGGCGGATTATAGAACAACAATGCTTAGAAACAAAGGATTGTAGCACGCAATCATTTTTTGTCTTAATAGTAATCTATTTTTGTCTGTTTACATCTTCTTTTCGTGACAGTACAAAATAAAAGGTCGAATTAAAATGACACGTCAAATAAAAAGTGTCAGTCAACAGCTATATACGGGCGACCTAACCTCACGTATGTACTTACGTATGTCGACTTACACCAAATCTCATTATTGACAGTTCAATGCTCGGAAGGGGCGTATAAAATGTAAAATACATTTACACCTCATTATACTATCTACAGGTAATAAGACAATTTGAAAGTACATGTATACATCTTTTGTGTACAAAAATATTTCGTGCAAGTTGTACTACAACTTGCATTACATGTCAGATAGACATTGTTTATTGACAATCTACTTCTAACCATAAAGACCTTTGTCATTACGATTATGTCAGTGTATGAATTAAGACTTTGCTTTAAAGGCACCCAATATGCTCGGTAATCTACTATCACTGTAAGATTTATTAGTAAAGCTAAATACATAGGAAAACCCAATAGATGACAGACTTTGTTGAAAGTCTTAAAAGTGTCAATTAATCAGACCATTAATCTCATAACCAAAGCATCGTCGGAGATAAGCGTCATTGTCAACGTAAGTATCATTAGTAACGCATGATGTATACCTTAGTATGGTAGTATCTTAATGCCACATTACCTTAAAGGTATTACAATAGTTTCACATTCGCTGCCTGTTATATTAATTGGTCACGATAACCACCTAGTTTCATAATACCATTTACTTTTGTATAAAGTTTCCGAAACGTAATCATTATAAGAAGTTGTTGATCACTCGGTGTCCATAAATAAGTGACTAACAATCATCCAGACATACAGAACATTAACTTGTACAACTAGTCCTTATTAAAGTACTTTATAAAAGTAAAGAAATAAGAAATAATTCAAGTTCTATCATGGAAATCTGTCATCCAGTGCAAATATCTTTATAACAAAACATATATTTCATTTCCTTCGAGGACTGTCGTTTGCAATATCAACAGGAGAAAAATATTTCTGTGTTTAAGTGTCATTTTAAAGACTATAACACCGAGACATATATAGACACAGTGAACCAATCTCTCTCTCTCTCTCTCTCTCTCTCTCTCTCTCTCTATCTCTCTCTCTCTCTCTCTCTCGCTCTCTCGATCTCTCTCGCTCTCTCTCTCTCTCTCTCTCTCTCTCCTCTCTCCTCTCTATCTCTCGACATCTACTCTCTCGCTCCTCTCTATCTCTCTCGCTCTCTCTCTCTCTCTCTCTCTCCCTCTCTCTCTCCTCTCTCGTCTCTCTCCTCTCTTCTTCTATCTCTCTCTCTCTCT
>CM017567.1:23046248-23093748 GCA_007844125.1 Sinonovacula constricta
GCTCTCTCTCTCTCTCTCTCTCATTAATCGGTAATGTGGTTCAAGGTGAACATTTTTTACAAATAATGATATTTTAAAATATACAGAAGAAAGCATTTCCGCTTATTTGGAGAGTTTTTCTTAGAAAACTTAGACGATTTATGCTGAAAGAGCTACACCCGAAAAGTTTCCCATTAAACGTTACTGCCCTTTTAACCCAGTAGGAAAGTATTGTGAAAAAGTTATAAAACACCAATTATGTTAATAATTCATTTTTCCGGGCATGTGAACCGAGTGATAAACAGAACCATTAACAAACACACAGTGAAACAAAATCAATTGAAAGCAATTATAAAGTACTATATTGTAACAACAACAACAACAACAACAACAACAATAATAATAATATTAATACATGTAATAATAATTATTATTATTATTATTATTATTATTATTATTATTATTATTATTATTATCATCGTCATCATTATCATCATCATAACAATAAAAAGTATGATTAAAAGCATTTTTAACAGGTTGTAAAATGAAAGCAACAACATTCAGAGGTAGAATATGTTCAGTTTAGTAATTCGGTAAATAAATTACATTCGTCTGAAAATATTTGTAAATGTTGTAGCCTCATCGTTTTCTTTTCGACAAAGCAGAAAAATACAAGACTGCATTTTTTTCTGTGTACTTTACATTTTGTATGGCCTGGACGAATGAGATTCATTAATCTTTATATTTTTTCCTCATGTTAGACTTCATGATAAAAATGTGAAATGTGGAAGGCAAGTCCTTAGGACTCATTTTGTAATTCCTGGCACATATCTGAAGTTTCTCCAACCTCTCAGATAATGAACCTAGACCTCTTACTACACTCGCGCATGCAACAGAACACAAAGACATCTGCAATTTATTTGCCAATATCGTGTTAGAGAATAGAGCCTCCAATGTGCCCGTGTTTTGATAAAATATGTAATTAAGATGGGACTGATAAGAAAACTAACATGTAAGATGGCTATTAAGAATAATTTAATAATTAACAACTAGTAATAAAGATGTCATGTACTTCAATTGCTTTGTGAAACTCGCTGATATCGGAATATCGATAAGATTTATTAGAAAATCTTTGGAGATAAGACCGTTTTAACTTTCTTTAGCTTCTTGAGGCAATTGAACGTAACATGTGTGATTATATAAAATCACTAAACATTGTTAAATGTCCTACAGACGTAAAATACGTCTACATATCAAATAATGAACAATATAATAACAAACCGACGATAAATATATATATTCATTTTGATATATTTATTTTAATTTAATGAATTATGGCAAGTTTACTATTTTGATACATGCTTATTAAACTTTCTGTGATTTATGAGTTTGTTTTAAATATCTTTTAACAACTCATAGCAATGCAAACATTGATTGAAAAGTGGCGTGGAACAAGCTACCTACAGACGTGTAACAATCTGTTCACATTAAGGAACACCATTTTAATATGTTAGAAAAGTGTATCAAGAAATATAATAAGTAGTTATTAAAGTACATGTATAATATTTTTCGTTTCTGTAAGGTGAAGGTCAAACTAAACTTATGACGTATTTCCACAATTTACTAATCACTTAGATACAGCTCTGTTAGTAAGCGTGTTTTGTATTCATATAAGAACGAACTGCCTTGCCTGAATTCAAAAGAAAGCTAAAATCTTGATCTATGCTATCGATTATATAATGAGTTTCAATACTCTTCACTACTACTATTGCAGACGTGTCATAATTTGCATGGCTCCCTGTATTTTGCGACACAGAGAAATAGCAGTCACTTTATTATATACAGATACATTTCGTAGACCAATTGTGTGCTGCTGCTTTTTTTTTATTTTACAGCATTTTACCATCCGGCGTGATAATATCATATTTAAATGCATTTTGATTGTGGTTGTTTCGAAAACCAACATGCGAATAAGTTTGCAGACTATATTGAATGTCAACATAAGATTTAAGAGATTTAAAACATATCCTAAAAGTACCATGGATTGCATCTGAAAGTCTTTGTAATATATATGTAAATCTACACTCTATTACATTTAACCGTAGTTGTTTAGTTTTATGTCAAGACACTTTTAAAAATGTATATACAATTGCGATGGTGATGTTACAAGATTTTAGTCTGAAGTTGCTAAATCTCTTTTGTTTCGTTTAACAGTGTATGCCATAATCGATTTCAAAGTACAATCATGGTATTCAAACAGTGCAGGAACCATACATAGTAACACATGTATTTTTGATAACATGGTACTATGTGTTAGAAGTTATACATGACCATATCTTTACATGTGACCACATTTTTCCACGTGACCAAGCTATCAATCTACAATAATTTGAAGCTCATGAAGAAACTGTTGTATGAACATGACCACAAATTGTACAGCTCCAATGTGTATGGTTGTGATTTTTAAGATTTCATTTTCGGGGAAACGTGTTTTAGCAGCTATTTCCGACACATAGTTACAAAATAAGAAACGTGGAGAAGAACATTACAACAATGATAATAAATGCGAACTGGAGTGAAACTTGCTTAATTGTCATTTATTTTATTGAGTTTTAAATCAATGTATAACAAAATATATTATTTATACATAATATAACTATTTATATCAATGTATTTATAAAGTATGCTGAGACGTTTACTACTTAAAAAATCACTTTGTATATTGGTTAATTGTTAAAAGCTTGTGTATACTCTAGAAAATAAACCTGTACTTGTTAATTGCATATTTTAAGTTAAATAATTTTGGTTCATGATATACTACACCAAAATACAGGTTTATTTTGATCTAACTTGTAAACATTGTCTTAAAGAGGTATACCTTTAGGAAAATAAGTTATTACGGACCAATTCTTTATTCTTAAATCTATTTCAAATTTCATTTTCTATCTTTTTTTTACATTAGTCTTGGGACATGTTAGAGAAGATCCTTTCCTCCCAGGACTTCATATATTTCAATATGAAAACCAAAACATATTGTGGTGGTTATTTGTCTGTTGGGTTTATCGTCCCACCTACAGTCTTTCAGTTATCTGGAGAAGGTGCCCTCTTGAAGCAGATATAGTGCTGCCTTTACTGCGTATGCCATGCCGTGAACACCTGGCATGATACCACACCTAGTCACATTATCCTTACAACGGGCCAACCAGTCGTGAAACTACCCTTATATTTGCTTGAGCGTTAGCAAGGGAGCTATACCACTACCATTTTTAAGGACTTTGGTATGTTTGGAATGGAACCGGGACCTCCCGTACCTGGAGCCGACGCTCTACCGATTGCACTACCAGGTCCGGTGTTGTGGTGCATAACATTAAGCTCGATTTATGAATGGAAAAAAAAGAGATATAAAATAAAATTTCATACAAATGTCATTTTACCTACTTCATTACAGACACTTTTTAGTGAAAGAAAGAGACCGATCGACGAATATGCCTCGAAAATAACTTTCATTTGAAGCCGACCTGTCGGAGAGCGCCATTTATGTACATAGTATATGTCTAGTTTACCTTTGACAATTCTTGTCAAAGAATGGTTATTGAACATATGTGATCAGCTTTTAAATTATGTATCAAAAGTAGTTATGCTTGTGAATTGAGTTTTTACTGGTCTATGAAAGGTTTGAGAAATGGATGAATGGCTGAAAGTGCAGTTCCTGAATGTTATTCTTCCGTATATTTACTAAGAATATATGACAAAGTCCTATGAGCATTGCAACATATACCAAAATTTAAAAAGGCACATGGCAAAGGTATTCAGTTGCAAGCCAAATGTAAAAAAACATGTCTGTGATGAGTCATTTTACAAAAAGAGCAAACCCGACATTTACCTCCTTGGAACGGTCAGTCGGCAATATGGACCGACTGGGGTGCTTAAACCAGTTTTACAGAGCTCCAACCTCGCACTTCTTGATAGTTTTCTCAAATGCAAGCAATGAAAAGAAAACCAAATGATTTGAATAAAAATGTACAAGTGCTGACGTTTTTTATGTCATGACGAAAGTAGTGACGTCATTAAAAATAATATCCACATAAACAATTATTCAACTAAAATTTCATCAAATTGAAGAAACAAGGATCTCAGAGTTCATTTCGTGATATCGAAGAATTTTATGTCGCATTTCAAGTGCTAAATACTTCTGTTTCGACATCGATTGTTGGTTTAATCATTGTCGACTTTACCCCTGACATGTCGGGGATGTAGTGAAACTCTATCGATCAGTCAACTGAAAGTAGCCAGGTGCAGTATTTACAACTATTTCAATAAAAGAGATTACTTTATGGCGTGGTTTATCTTTTGCAATAAATGTGGGCTTTATAACTGTACTCGTTACTCTAAATTAAGAATCTGTTATTGACGAAAAAATGGACCATTTACAACCACAATTAAGGCACACCTTTCTGTATTCACATGCTTGTACTCGTGGTCTCATTTTCCAGTGGCTCGTTACCTGAGCATAATTAAGTCGCCTTGGAAACCAGAAAATAAACGATTTCAGACAAAGCATTCAAACGACGTACGAAAAAAGAACTAAACAATTATCCTGGAATATATATGCCGCATCTGTGGGTATAATAAAAGGAAATAAACATTTATTTATAGTAAATAAATCGATAATTTATGAGTTGCGAGAAAAGTATATACTTTTTTTCCATTTTAAGCATCAAGTTAAAATCCGACAAGTAAACTATTTCAGAATAAAACATATTTTAGTCAGATTTGTACTCATGTACATCATCGTATTATGAATACAATACAATATACGAATATAGTTTCTGATTTAGTTATTAAGTAAAGTAGTATTTTTGTAAAATGTAAGTAATTTAGTAAAATATAACAGTAGCCTTTTACGTATATACTGTCCATCATTTCAATTGATATATTTGTATAAGAAAGTACTGGTACAGTTTCCGAATTATATATGTATGTATTTCTTTTCATATATTCTTTCTAACAATTAAAAGCAAATGAAAAGTTAACCTTTTCTTACTATTTGATTACGTTGATGACAAGATAAAACAAAATTTAAACCATATATGTACATACATATATCAGCAAAGGGCAGTGCCTTCAAAGCTTAAAGACTTAAGGAATGTTATTGCCATATAATGATTCTTTTGTAGAGTAATTTTACTAAAGTATCTTTCTATATGTACTTATATTTAATGATGAAAATAGTTCTTTGAAGATATAATTAAATAAATCATGTTACAAAGTCACTAGGTGTACTTCACATCTCCATATACCTTGTCACCTTCGTATACTTGTGGTTGAAATTTCCCAGTAGCACGATTCAAGGCAGCTTGGAGATTGAAAAAAGCTTTTTCCCACTTACAATTCAGCAACTAAGACAATTTAGCAAGCAATTATAAATTTGTGTTACATTAACTTGTTTAGTGTCACGGTATTCTTAACACAGGTGATAAACTATTATTGTGCAATACTTTAGAAATTATATAAATGTATACTTTTTCTAGGAAAGGCAGATAGTGACACATTCATATTGGTTTGGGGGATTACACTCATAAGTCGGAATAAACATCGTATTACACAAAGTCGTCTATATGTTCTGTTTTATACAGATAACCTGGCGTTGCGAACTCGATTCTCTAATCCGACTTAAACGTATTTGATTTTCTTTCTTTCGTATAAGTTCTATTTCATGTAGATTTTGTAATAATGATTGTCCTTTCATTGTTGAAATATATTTTTGAATTAATGACATTGGCATGACATTGGTCGTTGCAACTCTGTAATAGACGTGCAAAACTCACTTTCAACCTTTATTGCCTGGTATATTTTTGAGGTGTAAGCTGCTATCAAAATTGGTTTTCCGTTCTATTAACAAACACATTAAACATAAACAACATAAAATATATAAATTATACCAACACGCCAGTAATCAAGAATACAAAATCAAAAGATCTGTCAAAATTGTACCTTTAAAACAGCATGTGTCAGCAATCTGCATTTGCTATCATTACCATTTGTACATAACATTTTAATGTGTCATTTATGGAATTTATACTCTCATCGCCTTAAGTAAAAGGTTGATCCCATGTCAATCACAAATATTCATGCCTAATGTTGACAATGTACGTTGTATAATACAAAACAAGTAACATTTGCTCAACTGATACTGAGCTCTTATTACTGCTATATTCTTTCGCTTTCGCAACACAATACATTTCATTAGATATATTAAATGTGAAACTCTTTTAATGTATTTTCTGCGGATGATATCAGAAATAGTGCCAATTCTGTATAATGAACAATATCTTAACCATGACATACCGATACTGTATAATAAACACTATCTGAACTATAATTTAACGATATTGTATAATGAACACGGTTTGAACCATGATATATCGATACTGTATAATGAACACTGTCTCAACCATGATATACTGAAACTCTATAATGAACACTATCTGAACCATAATATACCGATACAGTATAATGAACATTATCTGAACCATTATATACCGATATTCTGTAATGAACACTGTCTGAACCATGATATACCGATTCTGTATAATGAACACTCTCTGAACCGTGATATATCGATACTGTATAATGAACACTTTCTGAACCATGATATATCGATACTGTATAATTAACACTATCTAAACTATAATATACCGATACAGTATAATAAATACTATCTTAACCATGATATATCGATACTGTATAACGAACACTATCTGAACCATAACATATCGATACAGTATAATGAACTCTATCTGAACCATTATATATTGATATTGTATAATGAACACTGTCTGAACCATGATTTACCGATACTTTACAATGAACACTGTCTGAACTATAATATACCGATACTGTAAAATGAACATTATCTGAACTATTATATACTGATACTGTATAATGAACACTATCTGAACCATGATATATCGATACTGTATAATGAACACTATCTGAACTATAATATACCGATATTGTATAATGAACACTATCTGAACCTTTATATACCGATACTGTATAATGAACACTATCTGAACCATGATATACCGATAGTGTATAATGAACACTATCTGAACTATAATATACCGATATTGTATAATGAACACTATCTGAACCTTTATATACCGATACTGTATAATGAACACTATCTGAACCATGATTTACCGATACTTTACAATGAACACTGTCTGAACTATAATATACCGATACTGTAAAATGAACATTATCTGAACCATGATTTACCGATACTTTACAATGAACACTGTCTGAACTATAATATACCGATACTGTATAATGAACACTATCTGAACCATGATTTACCGATACTTTACAATGAACACTGTCTGAACTATAATATACCGATACTGTAAAATGAACATTATCTGAACCTTTATATACCGATACTGTATAATGAACACTATCTGAACCATGATATACCGATAGTGTATAATGAACACTATCTGAACTATAATATACCGATATTGTATAATGAACACTATCTGAACCTTTATATACCGATACTGTATAATGAACACTATCTGAACCATGATTTACCGATACTTTACAATGAACACTGTCTGAACTATAATATACCGATACTGTAAAATGAACATTATCTAAACTATTATATACCGATACTGTATAATGAACACTATCTGAACCATGATATACCGATACTGTATAATGAACACTATCTGAACCATGATATACCGATAGTGTATAATGAACACTATCTGAACTATGATATACCGATAGTGTATAATGAACACTATCTGAACTATAATATACCGATACTGTATAATAAACACTATCTGAACCTTTATATACCGATATTGTATAATGAACATTATCTGAACCAGGATATATCGATACTGTACAATGAACACTGTCTGAATCATGATTGTTAAAAGGCCATTAATGTTGGGGGTTTTTTTACATGTGTGCCATGGCTCGTCGTAGTGTTTCTGTATCTTATACTGGCATATGCTTTCTTTGGTATAGCGTTTTAATATAAATATAGGTTGTAATATGCACAAGACCTTGCGATACTCCCGAATTAAGTTATGTGATCTAATCAGCCGAGTTTGACTTAACAGTTTACTTACTTAAGCTTCTATTTATTTATTAAAAATTGTCATTGTGTCAAAATAAAATTGTGCAGTCTTACAAATTTTCATACTAGCCCTATTTTTCCTAGCAGCCAGTTTTAATTCGAGCTTTCAGTGATATACAAAGTAAAACAAACTGACCTTGTTCAGGACTTCGGAGTATTTAATGCCTAATTATTGATGAACAAAAAGATAATTAACAAGAGCGGTCATGTCAGACATCAGCTGCCATTTGTTTAGATTCTATTGATACATTAACATGCAATGAATCGTCAACACTTCTTATACTCACGATTCATTTACTGCATCTGATAACAACGATTGACGGTGACAGAAAATGCGATTTTTATTTTGTGCGCTTGAATCGACTGCCAGTGTTGTTATTCAAACGGTTCTGTGTAGGATTTCTTTCAAACTAAATAATGAAGACAAACGCAACGGATGAAAATCAAAGAAAAAAACATTAACAACTTATGTGCTAGAATAAGGATGTTGTTTTGAACGCGTTTAAATGACCTTAACATAATATATCAATATTATACTCAGAGGTATATATCAAGACTAATGTTAAACTGTTTATGTTGTGTGTGTGTGTGTTTCAAATGTGTTTTTCTACTCTTAAAAATGTTTGCGTTGTTCATTTCGCCTAGTTTAATACTTATTACTTGCACAACTCGCGTTGAGTCTACAAGAAATCGTTCTCTGATTGTTTCTCTGATTGTTTAATGTTTAAGATTTAACAAAACGTAAAATATTTACTTGCTGAGCATTACTCAGGCATTAAGGGTCGCCACTGGCGTTTTGGTAGAGTCGCCAATATGTTACACCTCTGACTGCTTAGCTTTTCATCGCGTGGGTTTGAATCCCGTTTGGGGCAAACTGACCTTGTTCAGTACTTCGGAGTATTTAATGCCAAATCATTGATGAACAAAATGATAATTAACAAAAGAGGTCATGTCAGAAATCAGCTGCCATCTGTTTAGATTCCATTGATACATTAACATGCAATTAATCGTCAACACTTCTTATACTCACGAATCATTTACTGCACAAACTAGTGTTTTAGAAGGTCTTGCCACAGTAAACACAGTTTATATACGAACGGTTTGGTCAGTAGGTTTCTTTCTGTAAGGTGACAAAGAAACGATTTGTCAAAAGCACCTCATCTTAAAATTGCCTTTGGACTTCAATCTGATCTTTTTGTTATTGTGTCTTTAAACCTCCTGCTAAAACTCAAGAATCGAATTGGACTTGTCCGGGTAGGCCTTTTTCCTTCTATTTCAAACCAAGCATGCTGTTATAGTACCATAGAATAAGACGGCTGACGTATCAGATTCATTTTCTGCGTGTGTCTGTCTGTGTGTGTGTGCGTGTGTGGGCGCCCGCGTGCATGCATGCACGCATATACGCGTGCGTGCGTGCGTGTGTGTGTATGTGTGTGTATGTGTGTGTGTGTGTGTGTCTGAAATATTTTGGTCTAGCCACAGTTTAAAAGTACACGGATTGTCCTTTTTGTCATACAACGTAGTGTTTTAAGGGTGTGATATATTATTTAACAAATGACGTCATTGCGTAGTATTTGTATAGAAAAAAAGTAATAAATTATGCTATTGCAGTCTCTAAACTCTCCTTTGCAACCAGGAAAAAAGGTCTAAAATTTATGATACAGCTTCGAAAGCGCAATCACCTTAAAACTTTGTGGCAGTAAGCTCGTTATTTTGCTTTAATGGCTAACCTATTCACCGCGGTAGGTGTCAAGCAACGATTTCAGTGCAAACATATGATAATTATGTGTTCATATTTATTTTAATTGATACATAGAATACACAGTCAAATGTACAAAAGATTGTAGTCAAATGCCACTGCTACATTAAAGATTTGTTTATTTATTTTGTTATCTATGTTACTTTCCTCAAAACTCAACCTTATTCTGGGTTCGTTAAATAACTTAGTTGCCACAAACACTTACTCCTATATACTGTGTCAGATTCTATGCACTAATGCTACAAATGAACTTCTTCGTAATATGAGTTTACAAAGAGGATGTTTCTAGATATCATTTAAATATTAAATATAAAACGTTGTATTACTGTCTTGACAGAAAAGAACTACACAAAGATGCGATTGGTAGCAGTATAATAATTCATTGTATTTGTTTTGTCAAGTGGAGAAAATGTTGATAATACAATTGATCGATAAGCATAAGTCTATATTCGATTGCATTCGAATGGCATGATTGAATGAAACCATTACGTAAAAGTGGCATTTAGAATTGGCCAAGTTGGTGATATAAGGACATTAGTAATCAAGAAGGAAAAAATGAAACAGGTCGTCGATAAATTGGAATTTAATCCTTCCTTTTAGATGGTTTTTACAATTTATATATTTTATTATTGATTTTTCTTTTTTTAAAGTTTCAACTTTTAAAACTCAAATCAAATTGATTTTGACAACTTTCGGTCTGTTTGCGTTTAAATAGAAGAATGGTTTCGTCATGTCAGTACAGACTTTATCATATGAAATGCAGATATAATCCAAAATCAACGGCCAACAGGGAGATGCCTGTTCTTTACTAAGATGTATTTGATAATAGCATGGCACCTTATGATTAATCACCTTTTCTCCTGTATCTGCATTAGATGTCCATTCAGACACTAACATCAGCAATCTGCTAATAGTTTGGTTTTTAAGATCCGTACCAGTTAAAGAATTAGCAAATTAAAGGTCTGAACCTGCACGAGAATGCGTCCTAAACACAACTACTTACTAAGCATTTTATGTTATTTTGCAAACATTTTTTTGTACTTTATGTGAATACTTATTATTAATATAAATTATTATGATAAATTCAGTTGTTTAAATTGTTGAAGCGTGCGTTCGTGATAATGTTTCTGTGGGATTCTGGTTTATAGAGAATTGCTGCAGCAATTCATGGTTGTCATAGAGATAAAATGTATTCTGTGTCAGCAAAATTTCAAAAGTTCAACATAAGCTCATTTTGAGCTTTCACCAGCGATTTTTAAAAGTATCGCTTAGAAAATCTTTTTTCCCATCTGGGAAAGAAATGGTTTTCAAAAAACTATTTCTTACAAAGAATACATTTAATAAACATGCTTTAATAGACTAGTTTCTGAATTGTGAAAATCTTCAAGAACTACAAACTACAATTCATCATCTTAGGTATGACACTTCCAAATGTATCACGATTTTCAACCTCAAAATGTTTTTATGTAAGCTACCACAAACTTTCATTTTAACCTGAAATTTATACGGTCTAAGCTTTTAATTTTAAACAGGTTATAGCTTGACAACAAGAGCATTAATTGAAATAACAAATCACCAGATCACAAATCACAAATGCAAACATACGCCTCCACATGCGTTTTGTGTCACTTGCATGCTCTCAATCTCTTTCTTGTTGAGTAAAAACTTTTTCATCTGTCG
This sequence comes from Sinonovacula constricta, assembly GCA_007844125.1. Classification (NCBI taxonomy): domain Eukaryota; kingdom Metazoa; phylum Mollusca; class Bivalvia; order Cardiida; family Solecurtidae; genus Sinonovacula; species Sinonovacula constricta. The sequence goes on from CM017567.1 coordinate 23,057,822, forward strand.
TCTGCATTGAATTGTGAGAGCAATATCCAGCCAGTATAGACACGAAAGCTACTTCATCTACAAAGAGTACGAGAGAAAATGTATTTTAGACATACTTCCATTTACGAACGACTTCATCCCAATCAAACTTCAAAAGCATCAAAACACATGACATTTCAAGTCACTACTTTGAATTACATGCGTGAAATGTTTAATGCCTTGATGGTTTTACAATTATAATCGTGTGGGCAGATAATATGATTTTTCGGCTTCTTTGCAGTTAACTTCCACACCTACACATGCGTTTTATCTATTTTTTGTAAATTATTCTTTCTGCAATTTAGTATGTTCATAACTATTCTTCTGCCTTAAGATAACTGAAAAGAATACATGATTGTTTTTATGACGTCACTTCTTTTGTGTCGCATGACGTAATTGCCGAGCTATAAGTATACTTTTGTGTTTTTGTGTCTAGCAGTTGGATGATTATAATTCTAGACACAAAGAACATTTTAAGGTTAGAAGAATACACAATACAGATGCATGATAACCTTTCAATATTCTATAAAGCGAGCAATCAAACACTTTTTTATTTTTGCAATGAGAGCCAACTATACATCAACTAGAATAATAATTAAGCTTATCATTACAATTAGTTATGTTCTGACAAAAAACATTCTAAAAATGATAAAGGTCATTCTAGTTAAAAATCTGCTTGTTTGTTTAAATTCATACAGATGATTAATGTGAGATAATAACGCTACATATCTAAGACAATATCTCAATTCAAAATCTTACTTATATTATCGTTAATACTATTACTCACTTATATTGTATCGAGGTTTCAGGCATGTGCTATTTATAGCAAAACATCGGAAATTCGACAGCCAAGGTCATTAGTTTAACTATATCTCATTCGTGTAATTATAGTAAAAACGATGCACTTCATCCTTTGAAGCCTAGATTTATTCATCTTTTATGTCAATTAACGGTAAGATTGATCTATCTGTAATTAATCAATAATAATGTCGAGGTCTGAGTACAGGATATGTGAAATGGATGTATTTAATAAAAACTACGCAAATCTGTAATAGTTTTGCGTCTATACTGTTGCAAAAAGAGCCAATACCGTCAAACGGACTTTACAGATGGAAGATGTTTCATTAATAGACAAAAAAGTATTTTAGGGACTTCCTTTTAGAAGTAAGTACTTACAAGAACCTAGAATACAGGTATAATTTCATTGGATCATTTACCACTGTCAACATAAAGAGTTTCGTGTTTTACTGCGGAATCTTACTTTACGTAATTTGAATATACAACGTATATTTATTGAACTGTCAATCAACGAAGTGTCACCTAAAAGCTATAGCATAAACTTTGACTGAGGTTATATAATATTCCGTTTGGGAAATTGCTTTTCTGCAGTAGTAAGCAAAAACAATTATGAGGGTAGATGAATAAAAATGTAATATTTAAAAGGCCTATACAGTTTAAATTATTTCAAATTGGTTCTTTATTTTCAAAAGTCTCTTTATATATTTGCTTTGAAAATGGTATTTGATAACTGTCGACACATAAATTTTAATTTGCAAAAGCAGGCTTTCTGTCTCGTTTATAGGCAGACCTTTATTGTTATATTAATATTTTATGAAATTATGTATGTTGGAAAAAAATGCATTTTACTGGAATAGTATTACAGCACAATAGTTTAACAAAGAAAAGCACAACTGTTCTAACATTAGCTACAAGGTTTGTGACATAAGGAATTAAAAATAAAGAAAATACTTCAGTGGTTAGTTTGGCTTGATAGCAGCATATATAAATACGAACAATATGAAATCGTAACATACTCAGCAGATCGTAAATTAAAGTTGCGGAACACTTGCACAGGAACTGAATACAATTATATAGCATGTATCAGTAATTCAATCATATACCATGTATCAGTAATTTAATTGTAAAGCATATATTTGTAATTCAGTTATATAGCATGTATCAGTGATTCAGTTATATGGCATGTATCAGTGATTCAGTTATATGGCATGTATCAGTGATTCAGTTATATGGCATGTATCAGTGATTCAGTTGTATGACATGTATCAGTGATTCAGTTATATAGCATGTATCAGTGATTCAGTTGTATGGCATGCATCAGTGATTCAGTTATATGGTATGTATCAGTGATTCAGTTGTATGACATGTATCAGTGATTCAGTTATATGGTATGTATCAGTGATTCAGTTGTATGACATGTATCAGTGATTCAGTTATATGGTATGTATCAGTGATTCAGTTATATGGCATGTATCAGTGATTCAGTTATATGGCATGTATCAGTGATTCAGTTGTATGACATGTATCAGTGATTCAGTTATATAGCATGTATCAGTGATTCAGTTGTATGGCATGCATCAGTGATTCAGTTATATGGCATGTATCAGTGATTCAGTTATATGGCATGTATCAGTGATTCAGTTATATAGCATGTATCAGTGATTCAGTTATATGGCATGTATCAGTGATTCAGTTATATGGCATGTATCAGTGATTCAGTTGAATGGCATGTATCAGTGATTCAGTTATATAGCATGTATCAGTGATTCAGTTATATAGCATGTATCAGTGATTCAGTTGTATGGCATGTATCAGTGATTCAGTTATATGGCATGTATCAGTGATTCAGTTATATGGCATGTATCAGTGATTCAGTTGTATGGCATGTATCAGTGATTCAGTTGTATGGCATGTATCAGTGATTCAGTTATATGGCATGTATCAATGATTCAGTTGTATGGCATGTATCAGTGATTCAGTTGTATGGCATGTATCAGTGATTCAGTTATATGGCATGTATCAGTGATTCAGTTATATGGCATGTATCAGTGATTCAGTTGTATGGCATGTATCAGTGATTCAGTTATATGGCATGTATCAATGATTCAGTTGTATGGCATGTATCAGTGATTCAGTTGTATGGCATGTATCAGTGATTCCGTTATATGGCATATATCAGTGATTCAGTTATATGGCATGTATCAGTGATTCAGTTGTATGGCATGTATCAGTGATTCAGTTGTATGGCATGTATCAGTGATTCAGTTGTATGGCATGTATCAGTGATTCAGGTATATGGCATGTATCAGTGATTCAGTTATGTGGCATGTTTCAGTGATTCCGTTATATAGCATGTATCAGTGATTCAGTTATATAGCATGTATCAGTGATTCAGTTATATAGCATGTATCAGTGATTCAGTTATATGGCATGTATCAGTGATTCAGTTATATAGCATGTATCAGTGATTTAATCTGGTCTTGTTAACACCATGTCTTATTATGTAAACAGATCTCCACAAAAATAATATTATGAAGCAGTGGAAACGGAACAGATGGGGTCGATTTAAGGACGTTTTCGGTAGTAATTTCTGCGCATCATTCAAGCGCATCTAGTGGAGACAATCGCCGACTTTTATTCTTTAAAGAGGAGATAGTTGAATATTATTAGGACATTTCACTTTGCGATAAAGTCTTCGATTACGATAAGCCCACAAGTATTTTTGTGTCTTATTAAGTGAGCAATGCATAACATGAATTCTAGGTATTTAAAAAGAAGTTTTAGGATTTTTTTACAGTTTTGGCAAATTGGTTACCATGGAAACTTCATTTTACTAAAAAGGGAGCCCGACAACCTTTCTTTTTCTCCCCATTAATTTCTACTATGGATAAGAAAAATAGAAACATTTTAAGAAAGGATTATTATTTAATCTTAATTAATTTGCAGAACATTTGGGGGGGTTTTGTCATTTTTACCCTGTGAGGAAATTAAAAATGGCAGTATTGTGCTGAGAAAATGTATAGATGGAATAATTACTGAAGTAAAACATAAAATTAAGTTATTTTGTGTGAAATTTTATGTTAGTTATGCAAAATATCTGGAATATTTTAAGTAAGTTATATAAATTGCAAATTTCGTAAGATTTCACCAAATTGGTTACCATGGAAACTTCATTTTTACTAAAAAAGTAACCCAGCATCCTTACTTTTCCTTTTCATTCTCGAACTCGGCATTGAATTCTACTACGGATATCATAAAATCAGAAAATTTTAAAGGATTAATATTGTAGAAATCGTCCTTAAAACGATGTACATTTTTTACCCTCTGTCATAGTTGTATTTATGAAATCAAGATGTAATCAGTAATGTTTCTAAATTTATTATGACGTTTTCATTCATAAAACATATATTTTTAACATAATTGTATTTGTTGATTTTTTTCCAAAACAGCTGTTAAGTTTTTAATAGCATTTACACATATATCCTCAGAATAAGCAGTTGTGTTGATCCTACCGAATTGATAATTGATATTGATAATTGTGTATACTTTACAAAGTCATCAACAGGCATATGCACAAATGACACGGTTTACAGCCATGTTTGAAGGTTAACAGCAGTTGTGCATCATACAGAGTTTACAAGCGTAACGTTGTTGTTGTTGTTGTTGTTGTTGTTGTTGTTGTTGTTGTAGTTTTGTCTTGCACTGGTAATGGAAGAAGCAATGACGTTATTGGTATATGTGAGCATGAATGCAGATCTTGAGTGGATATTGTAGCAAGGGGAGTTAATAAAACTACTTAGCTACAGTTTGATCTTTCAGTAGTAGTATCCTTAGTCTTGGTTTCCAAAATGGTAAAACGTTAGTTATTTGACTTTATTTTATGCTACTGGTAAATACACAAACACGTTTTATTATTAAATTTTCTTAACATCTTATTTTTTTATTTAAATCATTGAATTTTAATTAGCATGTTTTAATTGACGACCTCCTGAGATTTAATTACAAGCATTAAAAGCATTTTCCTACAACGTATGCAGGAAGAATTTCAAGGTTCCAAAATGGTAAAACGTTAGTAATTTTACTTTATTTCATACTACTGGTTTATACACAAACACGTTTTATTATTAAATTTTCTTAACATCTTATTTTTTTTATTTAAATCATTGAATTTTAATTAACATATTTTAATTGACGACCTCCTGAAATTTAATTACAAGCATTAAAAGCATTTTCCTACTACGTATGCAGGAAGAATTTCAAGGTTCCAATAAATTTTAAATTATCTTGCTAGATATCATCTTGAAGGAATACGGAATCCTGTTTGAGATAACAGGACCTGTACTTTATTTACACGGACATTGACCTTTGAATAAATTCAGAACGCCTTCATGTCGGTAAAACTTATTTAGATTTATTCCGTCTGTCTATTGTAATTCGAGAAATTGCTTCTTTTTAAAAAGTATGGTATTATCGTGTTCTTGATCACTATCGCTTTACTTGATATTACTTTTATGTTGTTGCTATTTGTCGATTGTGTATGTTAATTTGTTAAACAGTTATGTCTATTCTATTATTATCAAAAATCTTTAGACATTTTGTTTCAAATCTACGAGATATCATGCTTTTTCTTCTAGTCTTATTACATATATTCTTGCATACAATTTTCCAAAGTTCTTTATTGGAATCCTCATGTAAGCATATTTTTAAAAGAATATCTTTTTTCCATCAAATATATTGTATTGATGCGATAGAAACAAACACTTATTAAGCAGCGTTAGATCTATATATATTCTTCAGGAGATAAATAACAAGAGAGTGTTTTAAACGGTGGTTTTGACATTTTCTAAATTTAACCAGATCTATTCAGCAAATGAGGCATGTTCGACAGCTCATATTACAAAGATTTACAGAATTAACTGATTAAGAAGAACAATCTTGTAAATGAAAGATTCAGATACGTTTGTTTTTAGCTGTGATTTTATTACTATGATGACGTCACTATCTATTGGAATAAATGTACACGTATACTGACAATATACACACTTCTCTATTCTCAGAATATGTGTCAGTGTTTCGATAAGAAAAAATAAAAGGAAATGGAACTACCATCGCTTATACCAAATATGTAAATATACATTCTTCAACCTTCATAATATAATACCGAAACATTTTATTACAATAAATATCAAAAGAAATAAAAGTAATGAGTGAACTCATAAATCAGTTAATCTCCACAAGGTTAAGCACAAATACTAACAAAAGAGTAATGTACATTACTTAGATTGTCTTTCTTAATGAATGTGTAAGAATTAAAATTCTGTTTGCTTTGTGTGATCTAACGACCAATAGATCACGGTTTAATTAAATTTTAATTTCGTGAGCAAAACTATCGACGAATCGAAATGACTACATAGTTGCATGCAATGTCTAATTTTAAAAGACATTATAAAATTACAACCGTTATCAATTAAAATTCTTTCCAATTACGATAATTTTCATAATAATTTGAAACTAGCGATCAGACTCTGATATATTGCGCGTTGTTTTAACAAAAGTTGCTAAAATCGTTTTCTTGCCGATGGTTTATCCAAGTGATTTTATATTCATAAACAAATGATGACAACCGGCAGGCAAACATCGGTTATTTATACAAAACATGCTAGTAATATGCGTTGCTGTAATGTATCGTGTTTTCATAAAAGTAGTTCCATATAACTGTGTCATATATCTGTTCATATCTGTTCATACCGGCCGAGGACAGTTAACACACAAACACTTTACCATATTCAAAAACACTGTTTTAGTGTGTAATCTTGGTCAAGTTTCATTCTACAATGGAATTACTTGTTTGAAAAGATGTTCTGTTCCGACTGCTCTTAATATCGAAAAATAAAACAAATTTAGTGTATTATTTTTTAAAAAAAAATGCAGTTATTGTGTCGAAATGTTTTATCAGTTATAATTAAAACGACACTCAATTATGATGAAAAAAATAATTAAAACATTGTATATAAGACGATAGACATACATTTTAATTCCCGTATTTTACATCCTAGTCGAAATGAGTCTGACTTATTATATAAATAAATTCGAAATTTAAAAGCAATTATCTGTAACTACCAGAAAATGTTTGCCACGCTGTTTGTTTTTGTTTTTTTGGTTTTGTTTTAACATGCTGAGAATAGAGATCTTGTAAAGGTAATCAAAAATCAAAGCAGAACCATGAATCCCATATCGCTGGTTTGTGTGCTATATGAACATATATGGGGGTGGGGGAGTGGATAAAAATTCATTTCTTTAAAAAAATCTTTAAACCTTGTCTTTCTGTTTTCTTGCTAAAGGAGTCATTATTTTTTTAGAATTCATTAAACAACAAAAGTAAAAGTAAAGAGTTTATTTTTAAATAATCTAGTTTTTATGTTTACCTCTTCACAGAGGCTGTAGTTGATATATTATTTGTAAATGATTTGATCCCAGTATTTATTGCTGGATATTCTCAATCTTCTTTCCAAATAATAATGAATTTATTTACAATGATACTTTTCTGGGTCACGCATAACTATTTTTATAAGTTTCAATCAAATGTGTTTCCTTTCCCCGATTTCTTTCCAATATTTTACCTTTTTGTTGAATTAAGAGTTATCCCCCCTTGAACATATCTTATGTTTTCTATGGTTGCAATCAAAACAGTAAAGTCATTGTTTATTATAAATGTTTATTTCAATTTAATCTTGATTTTAAAAAATGCACATCCTTTAAGCCTGCTTTGAGTTGAAACTTTCTTTAGTTTGCTTGATTTTTTATTAGTAATGTTTTGTTTCTCCTTTAGACAACATCTTTAATGACACATTAAATAGAATTATACCATAACAATTGTCTGTCATGACTAATGGTTTGCCAGTTATCGTGTTTAGCACATTACTTTATGATGTTGACCAGTTAATAAATCTCTATTGTATGTGGATATAAATATATTACACAGAAAACAATGACATTTCTTCCGCCTGGCAATGTTTATAAAAACACTACCAACATCAGAACTTCTACCACTGGGGAGTCTTACACAGTGGAGTGTATTTCTAAACACGCATTACTCATTAAACAGTAGATGTATATCAAGTAGTTTACTTTTTTTATTTTATTTAAGGGGTTTTGGTTCAAAGTATGGCGAAGTGTTATTACGAATAATACGAAACTTAGGGATTGTATGTAATTTTGCTGTACTTTCCGAGAAAAATACCACGAAAGCCTTCAATCCACGCTATAAAATTAAATGTATCTTCCCCACTTAAAAGTATTAAAATAAAGGAAGTAAATGTACATTTAGATAATGGTTTCAATAACGTTTTAATGACTAAGTGAAAAAACTAATAAACGATGATGTATTCTTAAAAACAAGACAATCCCCTTTATAAAAATATTACAGTATTAAAGTATTACAGTATTAAAGTATTACAGTATTAAGATTTTATATGTTAAGGATATATGACAAAGTCCTATGAGCATTGCAACATATACCAAACTCCGAAAAGGCACAGAACAAAGGTATTTCACATGCAAGCCAAGCGAAAAGTAAGAACAAATTTGTGATGATAAGTCTTGTACAATAATTTTCTACGCCCCATCCAGTCACACGATGTGAGTTATGTGCGTTTTCTATTAGACTACACTCTCGTTTGTAACTGGTTATTTAGGCTTTTATCTTTGTACATGTTGATAGTTCATTATAATTTGATTTCTTTTGTTTGAATATACATTCTTTCATCATTGTTAACTCGCGATGGAAGTGGTTCCTGTTAGTTGTCTCACATTAGTGGGATAATTTTATTGACACAGTTTGTTTTAGAGAAAACCATTCAGGAAGCGCGAGGAAGCCATGTTTAAGCGCACGTGTCGGTATTTTTCCCGACCGACCATACCAAGGCGGTAACTGTTGATTTTCATTAGTGCGTAATGCCTCGTCTCTGTGGTGTGTCACTTTTGCATGTACTCTGTATACCTTTGCCTAGCCGTAGTTCAATTCCCTAACCGGGAATGACAAAACGAATAAGTTATATGTTTAACTTCTAAGGGTTTTTGTGGGTATACTGAAAACACAATAAAGTAGACAATATTTCTCTAAAAGAAAGTATCATCAGATATACAATTTTATGTAAATAAATGTCTTCTCTGCCTTCTTTTGGTCTTATCGAGCTGAATTCGTTCATTATCATAATAAATTAAAATTCTTTGTACTCCAAACCGATTTCATCTGAGTCCCATATACTACTTGAAAAACATATTGCAATAAAAAATATAAAAATATGGAAACCTTAAATAGTTAATGATGACAGTAATAGCATACAGCTCAAGTATATAGCATGAAGGTACAAAAATAAATGTGGACTGACAATCGTTCTAACGGATAATTTCGAAAACTAATTGCTCACAACAATTATCGTTAGCATTTAGACATAAACATGAACTTTAGAAACAGAAAATAAATATTTTTAAATTTAGAAAAAAAATATTATTCTTTTATATTTTCAAGACAACCTGAAGGTATTAAATAAAAAGCTGCCGTTATGATATAACGAATCATCATTATTATAATGAATAACATTGTTACAACATCGTCGTACGCTTGTCCAAGGTTAAACAAATCTTTTTTTATTTCAGGAAACAATCAATGACATATTTTAGCTTATTTGCTTACCTATTTAAATGGTACTTATAATTCTTTCGCGTGGTAAACATTGTGAATTTTATTTCCTTAAAACGTGATGCATGGTAGTTGCATGTACAAAATATTGAAATATAAAAGGTAATATTAAAAAAGCTGAATGCTTGTAAGTTTCCAAACCTCCGTCAGACGAATTAATTATTTGTCCTTTGAATGGACAAAGAAATGAAAACTAATTTTGCTTAGAAAATTATTTTACCCTTTAGCTTTTAACGTCACAAATAATCAGAGATGCTGAGAGAAATAAAAATCTAATAACAACGATTGACGGTGACAGAAAATGCGATTTTTATTTTGTGCGACTGCCAGTGTTTGTTATTCAAACAGTTCTGTGTAGGATGTCTTTCAAATTAAAAATAAAGATAAGCACAACGGATGAAAATCACAGAAAAAAACATAAACAATTAATTTGCTAGAATTATTGTGTTGTTTCGGATGCGTTTAAATGACCTTGACAAAATAAATCAATATTATGCTCAGAGGTTTATATCAAGACTAATGTTTAACTGCTTTTGTTGTGTGTGTTTTTTAGTCATTTAAATGCATTGAATTATGTTTCTTAATTATGTTAATGCTTAGTTTAGGTTCATACAAGTGTGTTTTAAAAGAAAGTTAAAAGGTGCGAGAATGGAGTCTTGATTTAAATAGCCTTATCTCTTCTTTTATGTCTCCTTTTAGTGTTTTGTCAATTACATTAGCGTGTGTGTAGCGGTAGTTTAATTTTTAATATTTGTCGTAATTTTCATACGGCTATTTCATATCTTCCTCAAATTCACGCCTCGCTTAGCATTGCCAATGGTTGATCTAGGCAAGTACAAATGTATAACCAACGTATTGTTTTCTGCAAATAAGTCTTAAACAAGTGTACTGAGTTTATGTGTAACAGATTATAGGACTGTCTGTTCTGAAAAGTGCCTCCTGAGAATTAGGTAATTTAATGTTTCTGTCATATAAAATATTTAATCTTGCTCTCCATCTCCCGCTCGGGGGCTTTGTTTTGTCTGCACAGGAATCTATCCTTTTGACAAGAAATCAGAAAAATATTAAGCGTAAATATACTTGCTCCATGTATATTTTTGTTATAAACATATTTTTTTTAAAAAAGAGTGCATTTCAATCGGTTTGAGTGCTTATTACATTTATGAAAATTCAGAAAAATTGTTATTTAATAAAGGTGAACATGCAATTTGTTAAGGAAAGACAAAATAAATATTATCCGGCTTAAAACAATACCCATTTGAAATTGAAAAATAAATTACTTTCAAAAATGGGTATAGTGTAGTGGTCCGTTCGCTGGAACGATAAAAATACATGTATCATGAAATGGTGACTAATATTAAATTACAAGTATCATTAAAACCCGGCCGTAACAGCGTTTTGTAGAGCATAATGATTGTGAGAGAGCTTTAGATCAAAAGCTGAAGATTCATATTATCAAACAGCAGGCAATCTAATGTCTTTAAAATAGCTTTAAACGCTGTGTCGTATTCTGAAATCCTGTTCAAAAATATTAACTTGCATCAAGGTGATGCCATGCAATCAAATGATTAATCTAACGAGAAATTTAAACATATCATGTCTTCGCTCAAGATTGTGTGGTTCCATAAGACGCCAATCATGACAGACAGATTCCTAATTATAAAAAAGTATCTTAAGATTTTGATTATCTTCAGATTTTGATTTATAAGACAAGCCGAACTGCTATTCAAAACCTTTCGGTCTCAGATAGAGAAAATGAATGCGTCCTATAAAACGACGACATATGATTATACGTATTGACAAATTAAGTCAATTTCAAATTATTTATTCCACGACAATCAAATTGATCTTCCAGTTAAATAAAAACAACACAATGGGAAATTGATCTGAAAGTTAAATTAAAAACAACACATTTGACTGACTTAGTCTTAGCCTTACTAAGAGGCAGCGTATAATGTATGTCTTCAATTAAGTTAACTTGATCAAACTGTATTGCCCCTTATACAAAATTAAAGCATAGATATCAAGGCGTAATGTTATCTGCTTTTATATATATCTTTTATTTTACACTATATTCAGCCATTATTTGATTCTTTTAGGGCATTGTTACTTACATTTACTTAAAAACGCCTCGCAATAATTTAACTTTGATTAACTTGTTGTTGATCTTTTTCTAATTGATTTTCTTTTATCTAAGAATTGCCTACGTGTTTCTTTATATCTTTTTTTCTGTTTTGTCCACGTTCCTACTGAAGTCAGACCGATAAGCCTGTATACCTGCATGTAGACAACATTTTATTTGATACATTTATTTTCTTCCACTGTATTTCATTTAAAATATCTTTACATTTTAAGTTGGCATGAACTAATGCCCATCATATCACGGTCTCCAGTTTAGATGCATATTGTTTTATTCGCAATAGCCTTAAAGGAATCCAAAGACATAAAGCTTCCGTAATTTCAAAAGTTTAACAAAATACTTCTTGATGAATATGAATTGTAACATTTGGCTTCCGACACGACCTTCCTTGCAGGGTATTTGGTATTCAAGACTCAATATAATGTATGTATCCTCACAAAACAAAACTTACACGTAACAAAATATCTGTTTCCTTTATTTACTCTTTACGTTTTTCTATTGGTTAAGACCTGTATCTCAATGAATTGTAGAAAAGCATCATTAACTAAAATCAATTTGTTTTGCATAAAAACATATGTGGCATACTTGTAGACTCTTAAAATATCCGACTTTGCATTCTATTCACCACTGAATTAATTATTGTTACTTTTACATTCATATCTTGTTTCGTTATAGTTTTGATGTAATGTTAACATGTGAGTGACCTTTGTCCTGTGCCTTTTCAGTGTTTAATATATTTTGCAATGCCCATAGGACATGGTTGTATTTTCTTTTTAAAATAGTCTTACAACAGTATATTACAAAGCCTCTGTTTTATTTAAATTGATTGATTTTACCAACCTTATGAAGTGAGTCGTTACCGTTACATGCATCAGGCAAACATTAACATTATAAATATATGTAGACATTAAAAATTTTAAAAGTGTGGACTGGTGGATGGACGGACGGACGGGCAGGTGGGTGTTTCGGGAAGGCAGAAAGGCAAAAAGACAGGTAGGCAGACAGACTGACTGACAGACAGAACATAAACGCATGAATACCTATTTGGCAAATATGTTACATTCGTTTAAGCTTGAAATTCAAACTGACAAAGTCCATTTCTTGTTCATGGGTGAAATCAAAATTAAATATTATGATAAGTTTCGTTAAGTACAAGTGGTCTAGAATCTGTACCAATTTCACATTTATATGTAAAAGTCTTGTAGAAGTAAATTGATTAAAAGCTTACTGCGCTCTTCGTTCAACGCATCGTCTCTTGAGGATTTGGATATTAAAGCTGTTGATATTGTTCTCCTACCTCTATCAGTTGAGAGATTGCTTTGTTCAGGTCGGAACCACAGACTTTCCACTATCCCTTTAGTGGTTACCATAAAATTGCTGAGAGTGAATATGGTTTTAAATTGTTTTCCGTTATTGTATACTTGTCCATTTCGTAGAAATCCTCTTAGCACAATAGAATGGACAAACTGGATGAAAACCTATTGCATTTAAGGTCATATAAAACGACTTTAGTTTTAACATTTTTGTTCCTATATTGTTAAGAAAGCGGAAAATATTGTTTAACAATCTTTCAATTTTGGTGTATGGTAAAATAACGAATAGATAGCTACGAACAATCACAGCATATTCTTAGTCATGTTAATCTGCCCCTGATTTCGACGTCCCTCGATATCTCCCTGTAACATCTGCGACTTATACGTACCTGTCACAAAGCACAGTCGGTCGTAACGGACAAAACTGTACCAATTCGACGAAAAGAAATTAAAAGATTGCCTCAGTTTACCATGATTTTCCCTGACGAGTTGGACTAAAGGGCGAAAGAAGAAACGGCATAAAAGCCATTTCTGAAGAACCCACGTTCAGTGAAGGCCCAGTACAGCAGTAGATTTGTTAAATTTATGAAAACATAAACGGTATTTAACGCGTCACTCATAACAATTATATGTTTTATCATCAAAAGGTGAGCAATCACAGGTGTGACCGATATCCCTTTAATGCAAGTGATCCACAGTGAGTTATACCTTAATTGAATCGCTCTTTACTCTAATTTAGCAACTGACATATAGTTTAAGACCAGTATGTATTTCATTTTGAATTAAGAAGTTCCTTCACCCACCATCACCCTTAAACTAATATAAAATTCCAGCAATGAACAAAAACGGCTGCTGGTTAATCCGACCGGCCACAAATAAATGATTTCTTATAAACAAAAATATGGAAAATTAAGATATTTCATCGTAAGAATAAACGAATGTCGTCTTATTATCCTTTAAAAACGCATGTTTCATTTTCTATTTGATGCATCTTTATGAATATCAAGAGAATATTAATGCTAAAGACTCTATGTTAAATTCCCAATCACGCTTTAACCTAACACTTAGCAAGAGAGCCAGAAAGGAAAGACCTGAAGAGAGCTTGCCCAAATGGCTTAGATGCAAGTATATAACCCTGTCGTTACAGCTACACCACGGTATATCAGTCAGCCAATTATATATTAAGTTACTAATTAACGCAACACTTAACACTTTACCACGGAAAGTCGATTCAAGTTGTCTTTTCAATGTCTACGAATGGCTTACGTAAAACATATGAACAATAGTTGGGAAAAGTTAAATCTACATTCTTATCAAACAGCAATAGACCCCAGAAACCTAATTTGTTATATTATTGTATGGCGCTTGGTTATAATGACCTGCGTGTTATTTTAAAACGTATTCAAACGGAATGTTATTCAAACAGATAAACTGGATCTTAAACTGTAGAGTAATAGTTAACCCAAAGATTCACGAATGTTACTTTCAATGTCTATGCATATAAGAAAGTAATATAATAATAGACATTTAAGAAATTGTATATTGGCTAGTCTTTGGGTAGTAATCACTCATTAATTATTAATACAAAATGTCGTGATTCACTGATGGATTAAAAGACTGGCGATTACAACGATCGGGAGATAAACCATGTCAACGCACTCGAGAGCCTGTTTTGAAAAAAAGGTTGGTGGCTCTTTAAGCATGAGTAGGAAAATAAGAAAATGTTCTATCAAAATTTTCACAGACATTTAAATCTAAACTACCTCTAGACAAAGGGAACCCGGGTAAATGTAAATGTGACAAAAACACAGAGACGAGACATAACACACAAGAAGGAAAACAAGCAGTTACCGCCTTGGAACGGTCAGTCGGCAAAAGGACCGACTGGGGTGCTTAAACCTGGTTTGTTGAGCGCCCCAATCTCAAACTTCCTAAAGGTTTTTTCTTTCAAACAAACAGTGTAAATAAACATACCCCGTCAAATTGAGACAACTAACAGTAAGCACCTGCAGTGGGAGTTAAAACAGACACAATGAACTTATATACAAACAATATAGCTAGTAATAAAATATACTATCACCATATGTACAATATGTACATATTGCTTACCTCGCTTGGAAAGTTGAACAGTGTGGGCACCACATTTGTCTTCACTTTTCCTTTAATTTGTGTTTAAATTCAATATTACACCGAAGGCTTTGTTTTGTACACAGTTCTCTTCAAGATTTAGTTGTTATTAATATTACTATATTTATTAGTTTTCAATTACATGGCAATAACATTGATGATTGTTGAGTTAGGGGAGGATAATAACAATGCTTAGAATACTTGAAATAATACTAAGAATGTAATATGACTAAACTATTGCGCCGTTTACTTACAATAAGTACAAAGTGTAGCCTCGGGTATGGAAAGAATGACATGAATAATAACGCAAACAATACAATATACATTTTGTACACCGAGAAACTAGTAAAGTGGTAATAAAGGAGTACAATTCTGCCCTTGAATGATCCATACGTCAAAATATAGGCGGAAATCGTAAGACGGTGAACCGTATAAATGACCAGATGGCCAGAAAATATATGCGCTATCTGAGCGGATGCGCAATTTAGACTATATATTATTAGGGGCGCCGGGCGAAAGTGAAGAGCAAACATGAACGAGCTAGAGAGAGGTACTCATGCTACACTGTTGTTAGATTGTAAACAGTAACTTTCACTAATTAAACTGTAAACGCGGGATGATGCTCTGACCTAATATGGGGCCCCGATATGTCACATAATTAAAATAAACTTTCTGTGTTTATCGGCACAAAGGCTTCCAATTTATTTCCAGTCACAGATGATGATCTAACTTTAAAACATATGCTTTTTTGTGCTCAGAACGTTAATACATGTATGTTATAGATGGCTGAATCGCTAGCTACCCCCGAATGCAGCACATTGAATAATGACGCCCTCTACGCAGCCTAATTAGTGCATTGAAAGACTGACTGGCTCTGTGCTTGTATCACTCGCATGTCGCGCTGACCGATGATCAACATTCACGTCATCACAAGGGAGATAAGCGTGTACGGTGTTTGTGTAGTGTGTAGTCGCTGACTTGTGACCTCCAACAGCATTATCAAACATTGGGTATTTAAAGAAAAGTGAAAAAGGCGAAAAAAGTACTTATTACATTTTGTTCTGTTGTAAATGAAAATGTAGTTAAGCAAAATATCATATATCATGCCTAAACCATGTGCTTATTTTATCATTTTGTACATAAATATGAATTAACCTATCATATTATAAGCTATTCTTAAACAGTGTTCCCATAGTAATTTGCTTTGAATCAAGATGTAACCATGAGACTAAATAATTAATCAAACGTTTTTTGAACAGACATTTAATATCGGACATTTTAGTTCAAATTTACATAAGGCATACTAATTGTGTTAATAAGCTAATTGCGTTTACAAACACCTTTGATTTGAAATGTCCGAAAAAAACATATTTGAATGATGCTTCCGACAAGTAATTTCAAGGACATTTTGGTAAAGTTCTTAATAATAAATTATTGACACACATTACAGAAAAGCGTCAAAAATATTTCGAACCTCAGTTCAAAGAAAATAGACATACCTAGATAAACCGTTTTACAACTTTCAGACTATACTTTGGCCAATTGCTGAAATTAGAACACATAATAAAAGTTCATTGATTATTTTGCAAATGTCAAAAAAAGGAAAACGATTTATACAAAATGAATTGTTATGCAATGAATACAAATAAACCGCGTGTATGAATGGGTATGGTTTTAAACAATTTTCCTTTCAAAATGTTTTATTTTTGCAGATTGCTTGAATAAGCAGTTCCATGAAAGTATAGGATTATATTAGTGCAGGCAAAGTGAGTTTGTTTAACTTAATTAAGCTTTATCACGATAATATATCTTGATCAGTTTTTATATTGAGACTACTGATTCACAGGTTCCTCGGACAAATTGCTTGTGAAACTACTGTCGCATTTTCAGAAGAAAATACCTATTACACTACAACTTGTCTTTATCTGTCTCCCATGTCAATGATGTTTATAATGGTAAGCTTAAGGTATCACAGATGTGTGGTTACTGGAGTTAATTAAGGCTTGTGTGTATTTTGCAAATTTACAGCAGTCATTACGAGGTTTGGCAGAACAGAACAGAACAGAACAAATCTTTATTTATCAACCCAGGTATGGTTATGGCAGCCTAGTTGGTCGTTTCGCCGACTGTTCCAATGCGGTTATTGTTTGGATGTCTTTGTGTAATGAATAAAAGCCTCGTCTCACTGTTTCGCTTCGCATTAAAGTGCACTGCATGCCTTTGTCCAGCGCTTTTTCAAGTTGTAATCAATGTTTTGGTACTTATATAGGATATTGTCATATTTTTGTTTTGGATGTTTTCAAAGTTTCCTGAACGGAACTATCGTGCAAATCTCCATCATGTCATATCTAAATAATTCTCATGGTTCAATTCAAAACCATCTACGTAGGTACCACAAGTTGTTAACATAAAGTAGTAAAAGGAAATATAAGATTTATTCTAAATCTATTTATGCCATCACGTAAGGGTTCAGTGTTCTGTATTAAACAAAACAATTGACATCCACATGTATTTACCGTAACGTCTCATGAATCCACACAATCTCTGTTTAGACATCCAAGGGCACGTTCACGTGACAATTGTTTCGAATAGATATAAAACGGCACCTACATTAATCACATTTTGTTCAAAAAGCTTTCTTTAAATAAGACTCTGAAAAATAAAACATGCATTGATACTTAATCAATTGCCTGACTTAAAGTACAAAATTCAATGGAAATATGATAGTTTAACGTGTATGAACGGGTGTTTAAAATTGAACTATATCGTACAGGGCTACGGTGTTTTCCGACGTTAATTCCTATGATTTCAAATGAATTGAAATCTGTTTACCAGGGCTACAACTCTTTTTATCAAACTATAAATAGTGTTTCCGTTAAATCTGGTTTACTCATTCATCTTTGGGAAATGAATCCTTAGTTATTGTATATACAAGAGATAAATACACATAAGATTGTAAAGTAGTTCAAGTGTGTATGCAGCTATATTTAGAAGCGTTAGACAGACTAGTTTTTATGCTTCTTGTACCAACGCTTGTTATTTTGGTGCCATTCAAAAATTAGTCGGTGCCTTTAAAAACACAGTCAGGACAACCTATCCAAGAATCTGCATCAGCAAAGCAACATTTACCGAAAAACACTCAAATATGTCGTGCGTGCGCAAAATGGTTCTGTGTGTATAATTATATATTTATTAATAATATATTAAATATATTCATAAATATATATTGCATTTATGTATTTATTCATTCATTCATTCATTTATTCATTTATTTATTTATTTATTTATTTATTTATTTATTTATTTATTTATTTATTTATTTATTTATTTATTTATTTATTTATTTATATTATTTATTTATTTATATTATTTATATTATTTATTTATTTATTTATATTATTTATTTATTTATTTATTTATTTATTTATTTATTTATTTATTCATTCATTCATTCATTCATTCATTCATTCATTCATTCATTTATTCATTCATTCATTCATTCATTCATTCATTTATTCATTTATTTATTTATTTATTTATTTATTTATTTATTTATTTATTTATTTATTTATTTATTTATTTATTTATTTATTTATTTATTTATTTATTCTTTGTATTTATATTACACGTACAATGTCGAAACACTTTAGAAATATTTTCTAAGTACAGACTCCATTTTACTTGGCTGCTCACCAATTTAATTATAGTTTTCGACATCTTTATGCAAGATGAAATCCTAAAATAATACACAGTGACAAGAAATATGATGTATTAGTTATTAGAACTGAGAAAGTGAATGGCCTAGCGGTTATAGTTTTAGAAATCCCTTTGGCCATGCTTTAAAAATAAACAATAACTATTTTTTATTTGAACAATCATTCTGACCGTAAATTCCTTTGTGCTAACCCTTTCTGTTTCGGTGCCTTTTGTTTTGAATTTCCACGTTACTGAAAATTGTAAAAAACTATAATTGCATATATAGTAATTGCTTTCGACTTTTAATAGATACTGTTTTAGCACATAATAAGACAGTTTACAAACCAATTCCCTGTAAGGTGGGTACTTGCAATTTAGGAGACTGCTTGTAGTCTTGTGATTGTACTTCTATAATTAAGGTCAACATTCAACAACCAATCAGTAGTACTTCTATACATGTACAATAAATTGTTTCTGACAGACTGATACAAACAAATCAACATAGCAACATGAACAAACAAATTAAATATGTTTTAACGGAAAATGTCTTTTGGAGAATGAACTATTTGTACTGGTACTAGGGAATATAGTCGATCTTTTTCATTATAAAGGTCAGGACATTTCAATATAGAAAGTAGATAGAATTAGTGGTTGTCACGAACGATTAATGCAACTTACGAGAAAAGGTTTATGCAGAACATCGATGTTGCTGAAAACAATAAATATGACAGCTAATCATATCAAGAATCTGCCTTCAACACAAAAGATTCACTACGTGTCCTTTACAATCGCAATAAAGCAATTAGGGAATCTCTGCGATGCGGATTAAGACTAGAAGCATTTGCAAGGGATTCTTCCCATTACAATAAATAATAAAAAAATTCACGCAAATAAAATGTATTTATCTGACCTAACATTTTCGAAAAATGTTTCCAAAAACAATATTTCACAATAAAATAGTAGGACAAATAAGTCTAAATCCTATGAAAACATGAATACCGATGAAAAATTACACATGCATGTATATATATCAAGGTGTTAGTGCAGAAGTGTGCGCTAATAGGTGCAGTCAACCGACATCTAAATCACCACAAAAATGTCTTGTTATACTCGCCAATTTGTTTTAAGTGGTTCGCGCCCACCCCATCACCACCTACCAAAAGCTTGTTATTGCGAGACAAACTGCAAATACTGATTATTACCAAACAGTACACCTCCAAAAAGAAAAATGCTGAACCATCAATATATCAATGATGAGATAATCACTGAAACTTTGTGCTGTATGACTTTCTCGTCGGAGTAATTTTCTGTGAGGGCGAAAACTAATACATTTAAACACTGTGGTAAAAAGGCTTTATTATGTTGAAATTGTTATATTTTAAATTAAAAACTGTTCTATTCTACTTCAATGAATCTTCATAGATAAACTGGAAATTTCAATGGAAGAAAAGAAATAGTCCAACCTACCGGAATGGTAACATATGTAAAACTTGCTGTATTGATGCGATCGGTGTCAATGCTCAATCACTATCTTAAGAAATTTACCGTTTTATTTTTTTAAGATGAAACCCCGTAAAATCACACTTAATCTTATAATTAAACACTTTTAATGACTTTTTACGTTATAATAAAACAAATCTGTTCAATTTTATAAATGTAGATAACATTCTATCAGTTAGATTGTACTATATAAACATGATTGAATAACATTTTCTTGACAAGTATGTTAGTGTGGAGTTGTGCCCAATAAATGTTCGTTGTTTATATGGCTCCTAGGGTATAAAGATTCTATTGGATTCTGCAACTAGCTTTGAAGCAAACGCCAACGGAGCAATTTAACAACCCTATTACGACAATAAAGCAATAATAGTGTGTAATTGCGTTGCAATCTTAAACGAAATGATATGAAAACAATTACCAAGACAATTACTCTTAAGTAAATTATTCTTTCAGTTCTAACCTTTAGCATCACAAATAACTTCAATCGCTGATATTAAACAACATCATTGGACATGGGCAATAAATTCAGAAAGATGATTATTCCGTGTGCGAAATTGAACTTGATGATTTTCTTAAAGGGCAACTTTTGAGGTTTTCTTGATTCACAAGTGCATAACAGTCGTGACTCTTTTAGCGTTTGTTCACCGACATGTATGCATGAATGCCCATCCTCCCTCTTCTTTGGTTCTCTCTTTCTTTCCTTTCCCGACACCGCTCTCCTCTCTCTCTCTCTCTCTCTCTCTCTCTCTCTCTCTCTCTCTCTCTCTCTCTCTCTCTCTCTCTCTCTCTCTCTCTCTCTCTCTCTCTCTCTCTCTCTAGATAGCTAGATAGACAGACAGACAGACAGACAGACAGACAGAAAGATAGGTCGGTAGGTAGGTCGGTAGGTAGGTAGGTAGGTTGGTAGGTAGGTAGGTAGGTAGGTAGGTAGGTAGGTAGGTAGGCAGGTAGGTAGGTAGGTAGACAGGCAGGCAAGGCAGGCAGACACACATACACACAGACACACAGGCAGACAGACACACAGACAGACAGATAGATAGCCAGATAGATGATAGATAGATAGATAGATGAGATAGATAGATAGATCGATAGATAGATAGATCGATAGATAGATAGATAGATAGATAGATAGATAGAGTCGATAGGTAGATCGATGATAGATAGATAGCTCGCTCGCTCGCTCGCTCGCTCGCTCGCTCGCTCGATACCGATCGCTCGCTAGCTAGCTCGTCGCTCGCTCCGATCGCTCGCTCGCTCGCTCGCTCGCTAGCTCGCTCGCTCGCTCGCTCGATCGCTCGCTCGCTCGCTCGCTCGCTCGCTCGCTCGCTCGCTCGCTCGCTCGCTCGCTCGCTCGCTCGCTCGCTCGCTCGCTCGCTCGCTCGCTCGCTCGCTCGCTCGCTCGCTGCTCGCTCGCTCGCTCGCTCGCTCGCTCGCTCGCTCGCTCGCTCGCTCGCTCGCTCGCTCGCTCGCTCGCTCGCTCGCTCGCTCGCTCGCTCGCTCGCTCGCTCGCTCGCTCGCTCGCTCGCTCTCGCTCGCTCGCTCGCTCGCTCGCTCGCTCGCTCGCTCGCTCGCTCGCTCGCTCGCTCGCTCGCTCGCTCGCTCGCTCGCTCGCTCGCTCGCTCGCTCGCTCGCTCGCTCGCTCGCTCGCTCGCTCGCTCGCTCGCTCGCTCGCTCGCTCGCTCGCTCGCTCGCTCGCTCGCTCGCTCGCTCGCTCGCTCTCTCGCTCGCTCGCTCGCTCGCTCGCTCGCTCGCTCGCTCGCTCGCTCGCTCGCTCGCTCGCTCGCTCGCTCGCTCGCTCGCTCGCTCGCTCGCTCGCTCGCTCGCTCGCTCGCTCGCTCGCTTCGCTTCGCTCGCTCGCTCGCTCGCTCGCTCCACGCTCGCTCGCTCGCTCGCTCGCTCCTCCTCGCTCGCTCGCTCCTCCGCTCGCTCGCTAGACTCGCTCTCGCTCGCTACGCTCGCCTCGCTCGCTCGCTGCTAGCTCGATGATGCTAGATCGCTAGATAGAATGGTCGCCCATGACGTTCCAAAGTTGTAAGAAACATGCATGATGGCCAGTTAAAACCATCTCGCTATAGACTGTAAGCTGATGTGTTTGTAAAGTGATCATAAGAATGATATTTATAACTCATAATAAAGTAATTTAAAAATTGCATGAAATATAAATGACAAGATGATACCTTTTCATCTAAAGTAAAATTACAGAAAACCAAAATGTTTTAAGAGGAATATAAATACGGTGTATGTGTTTATATGCACCTCGTGAAAATGTCTTTTTAGTAAAAAGGTTTTACAGATCTAAACATCTCTAAAGTCCGTTATCATCTTTTTTAAAATAGATTGCTTTTACAGAACAAAAGTATTTAGTTAAATTTATCTGCTAACATAAAAGACTATGTCGATGGTTGGAGCTAAGATCGATAAATCCTGTCCTGAGAGTCAGCGAGCAATGTTGCTAAAGCGTTTTGAGTCTCGTTTGGTAGAAAGATTTTTTCCTACTCATTTATGTTTAAAACATTGCATTGAGAGAAATTGACTTACATCTTGTATGCAGTGTAAAAAGTATGTGGATAATTCGGGATACATAGACAAAAGCAAGAAACACACACTGTCATGTCGATTGTTCTTCATATATTATTAGTTTTCATAAGGCAAATATGCTGCTTATTAGCCCCGGAAATGTTCGCCTTTAACAAAATATAGACATACAAAGAAATGTAACATCGGTTTGTTTTTTGTTTTGTTTTGTTGTTGTTTTTTGTTGTTTTTTGTTGTTGTTGTTGTTGTTTTGTGCTTTTTTTTGCATGGCCAGTATTATTTTTAAGAAACCTGACGTATTGCGCTCTTTACAAAATGTTTTAGACAATTTCTACAGGACTAAAGTAGTCCCTTTTTGAAGAAAACACGATTTATTGCTCAGAGCGAGTATGAATACACTATTACCCATGTGAGATTACCCATATGGGAAAGGATTTTCAACCACTGCGTTTTAGTAGCACTTTAAGGATGTTCTTTTCTAGGTTTTGAAAAAAAAAAATTTTTTTATTTTTCTTGGACAGATTAACATTTACATTTCACACATGCGTCGTGTTATGTTGATCAAGTTATCAAAATATCAGACGATGATGATTTTAGTAGTTAATGTTGCATTTTATGTCAAATTCAAATTATATTGACAATTCTTTATTGAGCGATCTCTCCAAAAAAAGTCTTTGCAATTGCAGAAATTATATTTTCTGGACCATTTAGAGGGAATGGAATGGCGAAACGAACAATGACAAGGGATACTGAGGAAGCGGTTAAATGAATTATGGAAGTTTTCAGGTTTGGTTCCCTGGCTTTGTTGACAAAAATGGTCTTTGATCTTTTTTGTTGAATTTATCGACTTGGAGTTTGCTTTAGTTCTAAAAATGAGTTTTGAAGCACTAATTTGAGTCAACTAGTTTTCTTAAGATTATGTTGCAAGAATTTCTGTTAGGATACCTATAAAAAGTGTTGATAAAGAGAAGTTATTTGCGATACTTACACGTTAATATGTCATTTATTACATTAAAATAAACAAGGATCTTTAAGAGAAATGTAACAGATTAAGCAAAGGTGAATATATATTTATTCCCTCCCGCTGGGGAGACGCTTTTTTAGATACAAGAAAATACTTTTTTTACATTTTAGCAGTCATCTCCAATTATTAATAGTAAATATACATGAAGTTTAAAATGACATTTCTGTTAGTGTATATGCATCTAAGTGGATATTATAAGCAGAATGCAAAGCATATTACGCGAAAGAAAACAAATACGATCCGAACTCTTCGGGTAATTCCGTCCTCGGGACAATCAGCTCTCGGATGTATCTTGTACAATGGTACTTAGAGATACAGAATCGCTATAGTTTTGTTCGCTGGAAGAAGAAAACGCCATATAAACGTTCTTCAAACAAGCGATAGGTGTAGTGTATAGGATTATTTCGTCTTATGATATTTCATTTTTCAATTCAAATGTTCATATCTCGTTAGATATACAACTGTTACTGCATTTTTAATAGAGATAACAAATCATTTATCTTTGTTGTTTTCGATGACATAGTCACAACATGTGTATTTTCGCGGGGTTTTCATGCATCCGGGGTGTTCCGATTGATACAAATACTATTCTCAGCGATAAACATAGTAATAAACAGCCTTATTTTAAATAATATTCGTAATCTATTTTCTTATTCCAAGATTTTTTGTTTGTAAAAGTATGGAGGTTTCGTGCAGAATATACAGTAAGGAATTCATCCACCGGAAAGATAAAGAAGTATCCGTGTATTGATATCACTAAACGAGAATAAGCTGATGATTAGTTTCATTGTCAATTTGCAGGAACAGTGTAACTTCGAGTATGGAAAGCCTTCCCAAGAACTTTTTATTTCACAGAAGATTAAGCCAAATCACCAACAGAGTTTACGATTTTCTTAGAATAAAGGTTGGTTTATAACATTTTGGTATATTGCCTGCAAGAAAGAAACAGCTACTAGTTTTATTCTATACAGTTATTCCAGTTGCAGCGGTATAATTTTCGGCACTATAAGGATTTTGCAATTTGCCTATTTTGAAATTGTCGTGACACAAATATAAATCGGTTACTTATATGTCTGCTTATTAGACAACTACTATCCATTAATTAAATGTAAAACTTGCGTTAATTATTTTTCAAGGTTATACAAGTCACACATCTAAGGTTAATTGTTTCCAATATCTTCTCTAAACGGATACGTAGTCTTTCTCCATTATAAACATAGCTGCCAGATTGAATTTTCATGAATATCTGTTTCTGTTTCCATTGTTTTCAATTTGGTTAATATACATTAACATTATTACTATGCACTCTGAAAACTGAATTGTATTTTTCATTTCCCTTTAATAAAAAAGTTTATAGCTGTGTGTACTGGTATGTTGTTTCTAAATGATTCTTTTATTGTTTCGAATTATAATCAGAGAATAAAAAAGCCTATGCAGCTAGACATAAGCCATCCTGTGTTTTATTATACTGTTTTATATAAGTTAAACAATGTAAATGGTGTCAATAACTTATCTGACCTCTTTACAAAGCTTATCAAGAAATGTATTGTTGATGGTTACACCGCGAGAATCCTTCGTTGTACTGAACCACTTACAGTTGACCACTTTACAGTCATTGCATTGCATTACAGAACTTGCATTGGTTTAAAACTACACGATGACAACGGTGACATTAATAAGGTTAATGAGAGCAATAATTTGGACAATCACTGTAGGAATTCTGTCTCTTCATCTCTCCCACCATTCTCTATGTAGGTGAAACAACATGAACAGTCGAAGAATCTACTTGGTGACCTGGTGAGACTAGCAACCAGTTTCTGTTGTTGTTGTGTTGTTGTTGTTGTTGTTGTTTTGTTGTTGTTGTTTCTTGTTTTTGTTGTTGTTGTTGTTTGTTGTTGTTTTTGTTTTGTTGTTGTTGTTGTTGTTGTTGTTGTTTGCTTTACTTTGTGATTATCAAAACCACATACATACCGTTATTTTTTTAATTAAATATACTTAAGTTAAAGATGCCTAAACGTTAGTGACTCTATTGTTTCAGCAATGTGAAATATGCGAAGACGTAGTCTGGATGAGGATTGAAATTTCTGTGATCATAGGCTTTCAATTAGTTTGCCGTGAACTTCAAAACCTAATATCTGTTGTTTTGGGTGTGAAAAGATCATGTATATACAATATTAACTATAGATCCTATGAGAAGTACCATGGTTATTCGCAAACCATTTAATAAAATTATTTTCCCTTATTTTTTAAAAGAATATATCAGCTTGTCGACTTTCCATGAGACTAAACTATTTATTTATGTGATTACTGCTTTATTTTAATCGCGTAGCCATGAAATAAGACAAAGAGAGTAAATTGAATTCAATGAAGTAACGTTTACATTATTATAATACTTTAAAGTATGTTATATTAACTATGCTCCAATTATTAAAGATTATCACCTTTCTCCAAACGTTGGAAAGAGAATTACTGCTCATATTTTATAATCACATATTAGTAATGTATAAGATACTATTGTGTCCTTTGCCAATCAAGCCCTCGTAGCAAACATATGTTACTTGGTAACAAAATATATTTGCAAAATATAAAACTATTGTAACTTTGGAATGAAAATGAAAATATTTTTCTCTTTTGATATGCACTTTGTTAGCCATAAAGAACAACATTCACACAGAGTGGCTAAATAAACCAGGAAACCCATAAGATCACCGGAAACAATATATTCAAGACGAGTTATTGTCATTCCGTTTTAATCTGTTTGCGCCGATCTATCAGACAGGGATTTTTTATCATTTTACCAGACAATTCTGAGAAACATACACGGAATACAATTTTGTAGCTTATGAATTTGTCAGAAATGAAATTTTATAAAATTGGCTATTGTTATTTTCTCAAAAGAAGACAGAAACTTAGTACACATTTATAAAAGAAGAATCATAACTGTGCAACTTTTAAGAACAGAGACCGTCAAACTATAAAAGAAACATAGCAAGTTTAAAAAACAACAGAACAGTTATTCGAATTAACCTATCGCGTGATTTATGTTTACTATTCGCGGATTTCGAACTTCATATTTATGTGTTTTGGATTTTCCTATATTGTTTTTAGTAGTCGTTAACTATGTACTTTGCTTTAACATTGTGCTATTGATAAGGTATTTTGTTTATTATTTGATATATCTATTTGAAATTGTCTTGTGAGTGATTGTTGTATGTATTACTGGAATGGATGAATTGAGTCTTAAAATTCGATAGTAGTGAAGTCACTTTTGGCTAAGAAGTTGTTTTCATGTTCGTTCCAGGCTTTATTTCATATCATGAAATAAAATAGAATCTGCAATCCGGAGTTTGGCAGTCTATATAGAGTCCTGCATTTAGAGCCCCGGTTACAATATAAAGCAGGCATTTATTGTTAAAATAGATATGCCCAGCTTTTTGGTGGCAGCAGATTCTAAATCAATGACCACCCCAAAATTAGGACTTCGCTCTAACTGGAACTTAAACCCAGGCGGTGGGCAGTTGAAAGTCGGAAATTCTAAAAATAGTGCTTAGTACTTGCGAATTTCTGTTCTTACCTTATACATCCTTTTCTTTATTTGAACTTTACCATGAGATTTGACGATCGGCGCTTACAAAATCCAAATGGTATAAAATATTAAAAATATAAATAACTGACAATGGTGTTGTTAGTTCAGATATATTTCATATGGCACGGATATTTTGTAAAATTTGACATTTGAAATTGGTATGACATGTCTTTGGACAGAAATTTGCAACTGAGTTCACGTGTGTATAATCAAGTATGATATAATGCAATTCCAGCACATCATTGCAACTTGTCACTGCCATGTATAGCACGCCTGCGTCTACCGCTGCAATAACTCTAATATTACAAGTATTGGTGTTAGTTTAAGAATATATTAAGCACACCATCATAAAGCAAGTTGTGAACACTTTCCTGTTGCAATGGTTTGCCTTGGTAACTCAATGCTCTTCAGGTAATTAGATGCTCATTATGACCTAAGTTGCTACAAAAAGATAAGGGGGAATAAGCCATTATGGTTTTCCAGCTATTCTTATCAAGTTTCTTGTACTCCCTGCTTTATGTAAATTGGTAATTGTGAACACAGCATGATTACAGTTATTGTAAAACACTATTAATTTTATTTTTCATATACTTTGTTGCTTTATGTTGCAAGTTTGTGTTGAAGTGTTGCATCGTGGTTTGCACCAAATTGTCATTGGAGGATAACGAATGATGTTGATTAAGATTTTTCTAATGAGTAATCAGTAACAGTGTATATATGAATAATCTATTTTGCGAACATATTGTGAAGATAGACAGTTAGTGGAAATGCGCTAAGGATGACCATTTTATTGATACATTCCATTCCATACATCTTGTTCAATAATTGTTCTTGCATAGTTATTTATTTTGCTGACTGAACGTCCCAAATTAGTAACTGGGTTTTTTTCTGTTTCGTCTCTGTCTTTTGTGACGTTAACATTACGTATGCCTCGGTGTAGTTGTAATTTGAAATTTTGATATTTGCATTTATTCTCAAAGGACCATTCCGTATTTTCTTATTTGTAACTTGCAGCATATAATTTTAGATACAGTTCTAGTTTAGTCAATTTCTACCCTTTTTGACAAACAAAACGCAAGCAACACAAATTGGTTACATTACACACAATATATATTTCTCATAAAATCAGAAAATGCAATCAGTCTACATTGGTTAATTTAACAAATATAAATCTACTTAATTAATTACTGTAAAAAGTAAATTGTTAATTGTTGTGACAATAAAAGGTAAATAAAAGATAATCAGTATGAATTAAGTCTTTAAAGAGCTTTCCTTTGTCATTAAATAGGTTTCCATTTTGTACAACTTGGTTTGTATGAGGATAAGGATTGAACAGGTAAAACGGAGTTAAGCTTCGTTTATAGTCAAGCATAATGCCTTTTACTGTTATACTGGTTGGTGAACATTATTTTCTTTGTTCCGTTTGGAAACTAACGTGGATTATGAAAATTGTAGGAAATTCAATTCATTACAATTCATTAAGAATATGTTACTATTGTTTTTTTGTTATTTTTGTCCTTTTTCACGCTGCACACATTGAACGTTAGAGAAAATCTCAAAACAAAACAACAGGTCTCATACAAATAATATAGAAAGTATAATGCGCTGGTATGCAGTGTAACTGGCACGTTCTTTTGTCAATAAAAATAAAAATGTTTTTCAGATTCTACTTTGGTTGTGAATTGAGGATGCGACCGTGAAGGAAATAATATAAACAATTAAGACCATGGTATTGTATAAACTTTAAAAAGATATCAATCTGATGTGATTCGTAATTATATCCCTAGGTAACACTCTGGTGATGATTATAAATATGACGTTACATATTATCGATGAACAGCTTTATCGCATGTTAGAGTCGAGAGCACTTAGTAATGGAACACATTTAGTCAATTTACAAGTTTAGTAAATTTTCTTTCACAGTGAAACAATGTGTTCTTGTTGTTGTTTTCTTTAGAATATACCAGTTTTCAACACTGTGCCTACATGATCTAATGTGAGTACACATCGCCGCTATCAATACGTACTGAAATAACGTTTAAAATAATGTCCGTCGGTTAATTTACAATGACCGAGTGGATTTCGTTAAATTAACAACAGATAAAGGCATATCTTGAAGTGCTTCTTGTGTTTTGTCAGCTTCAAGAAATTTAAGCTAACTATGTGTCATTAAATCCTTTTGTAACAGACTTAATATGTTACTAAATCATCTAACTTATCTTTCCTTATCCTCATCTTCTTAAACATTTAGTAGAGTCATTATTCTTTCTAACTATTATTTAGCATCTAATTGCTAATCTCATCTCCAAATTCTTATTACTAAATTTTACTTATGCCAATATAAAGTACATGTAGGTCAAACCTCATTAAATCACAGTTCATTAATTTAATACGTATATCGCATCATATTGCATAACCCCTTATACTTTTGGTGTAGGTATACTGGACCTTTTTTGTCCGAATTAACCTTTCACCTTTGCACCGGGGCGCCTGCGCACTACATTAAAACATTCCTGGCGAGAGCCTCGTGTTTGTCGTCTTCACTAAGACTTTTTGTGCCTTCTGCAGGTAACTGTTTGCAATATGCATTGTTAAAGCATACCCTTATTCATTACTCTACAACTAATTTCATGTCTATTTTCATGTCCTCATATTTTGTCATTTATTATTATGGGCACTACATTAAAACATTCCTGGCGAGAGCCTCGTGTTTGTCGTCTTCACTAAGACTTTTTGTGCCTTCTGCAGGCCCCAAAAAGCAGAACCAACGAGAAGGGTAACACTTTATTATTAACAGTTGGGGTCTCGATGTCAAGTTGAACCAGGTGTTGTTAGTATAACTGACTAATATCTGCTAGGGAAAATGCTGTAGGATCGTATAAACTATCTGAATTATCTGACTAGTCTCAACAACATAAACACAAAAGATTTACGGAATACACATCGCATTACTCGTTTTGTATGTGTTTTATCTAGATTTAAGACTTTTAAGATGGATACTTTCTCTAGAGTAAAGCAGAAGTAGGACGAGCCTGGTGATATTTAAATTTCTGGGCTATGGCATATCCGCCAAAAAGTTTTGCTGCTTTCCAAGGTCAAAGTCACGTGACGTCTTCTGACACAAGATCGACGTTTCATGGCATGAACAAATTTAGTGTTCTTAAATAATAGTCGACATTTTGTTTGGAACTTTGCTCCATTCTTTCTTAGCATTACCCAAGTCGGCTTTTATCCGACCGACCGTTCCATCTTGTTTTGTTTGTTTTTTTGTTTTATGTAATGTCTCGTCTCAGTTTTTAAATTAAAATTTGGCTGTCATGTGAATATACCTTTGTCTTATGTTGTTGTTCGTCTCCACTACCATCAAAATCAAGCACTCATTCGTAATTACCAATTAATGAAATGCATTGATCTTTTTCGATCGAGGTCGAAAGTATAGTCTTATCATCGTGTTCTCGAACATAAGGTAAATGGAGAGAAATACGGGCTTCTGTCGCTTTGACTCTGTGGCAAAAACAGCATCTAGTCCATTATGTTTCCCGCTTGGTCAAATCTGCCATTTGGTTACGTAGCGTACTTTCTTAGCAATTTTAACACCGCGGTGGCACGTCATATTGATTCAGCTATGACATTGAATCTCAATCAAATAACTATTTTCCACAAGTTATAATGACTAGATTTATTTCTAGTCTCTGTCTATAACATAAGCTGGATCAACCATAGTTATGTTCACGTATTTCACGGGTAGCACATTACATGATCAGTGTCGTCACAGGGTTTTATTCTCTTGTTTTGTTTTCTATGACATCACTTTATTATCAATCTCATTAAAATCACATCCTAACTTTCGCTTCATTACTTTTCGCTGGTTAGGATCTGATAACATCCCGATAAAGGTCGCCTCGAAGTGACCTTTAAGTAATAAATATTAATGAGCCGATGTCGTCAAACTTGACCAATCAGAAACCTCGTTACACGGCGGTATCGTTGTCAGACAGCGACAAACACTTCACTACCTTTTTCATATTCTGAAGGCGTTCTTCATTGATTCTAAGTTTTTGTTTGAACTGTTTTTGAGTGTGTTTGCTCCCACTACCCGTTATCAGAACCTGGATATATGACATTCCGCAAAAACAGCACCGATCAACTAACGAATGTAATTTCTTTTGGCGTTTGTTTTACTGGATCGCAAATGTCGATGGGGGCTGCCGTCTTGAAAATGTGACACACCTTTAATCGGAATACCTTGGACATTGCCGCTCAATATGAATTTCCGTAAATAGCCGTAATCTGGCGAATACTCATGAAGTTATACCCCAACATTTTGCAGCCGACGATTTCATTGGCTAATCAAAGGTCAAATTGAGATGACACCTAATGCGATGTCATCAGATCCTAACCAGCGGAAAGTAATGAAGCGAAAGTTAGGATGTGATTTTAATGAGATTGCTTCATTATTGTCGTGTGACATCATTAATTATTTATATAATACGTCATCCCTTCGACCATTGTATTTGTAAGTGTGCATAAATGTTCTGAGAGAGAAATAAAAATGTGGGGTGCGTTTCATCATAAATCTGAATATCGATTGAAAAAAAAAACATTCTTAAATATCGGACTAACGATCGCTGCTTAGTGCGTTTCAACAAACTGTCGTAAGTACGATTGTTAGCAAATCGATCAAAAGCACTCTTAAGATTTAAGAGCGATATTGCTCTGAGAGCGATTTCCGAAATATTAATGAAACGCTTGTAAGCAGGAAAAACCATTCAGCCATTTTGGATGCACTATTAGACTATTATTACGCACTAGATACAAGCCAACAATATTATATAATCATTTTTACTTCTAGCCCTTTTCTTCCACAATAAGTACTTTCTCTTCATTTTAAGTTAAACTTTACGATATTTTTCGAATTTAACGAGGGGCATCTTAAAAATGGGCGCCATTCTAAATGTTTTCGTGGCAAGTACCACTGCTCAAACAGTATTTGGTGATATTTTGAAGTTATCCTCTGCTCCACAATAACCATTTATATGAAGATATGATAGGGGTTACACCGGTGTTCGGAAGACATGTTTCTTATCATGAAAGTATTTGTAAGGATAAGGTTTAATGTATTGTTTATTTCTTTATAGGTTCATAACATCACGAGGAACTGCGACATCCCAATTTTGTCAATGTTCATAATTGTATCCGTGCATGCGTTTCTTATAAAAAGAAAACAAACTGATACCTTATTGACAAAAAGACATTGAAACATAAATAGTAAATCAATATATTATATCCCATTTTTACTCACAATGGTTTCGTTGTCTACAAATAATCGCCTAAACCATTTCTACGTTGTTGTTTTCTCTGAAAGCCAAGTAAAAGTAAACTGAGTCTAAGGTTATTACTCTGTCCATTGATGTCTCCTGAGGACTTGTGAATTAAGATAGTTGACCTTCTTTCTTCAGCCTTTACCGCATGGGATTAGGTTTTATCATTAGATGGATACAAAAACTATCCACTTCAGTGGTCAGCGGAAATTATTAAGAGAACAGCTATCGTTCTGTAGTTTCGGTTTGCATTATATGACTTGGGCTTTGAAGGAGAGTTGATCTAACTGTGTCCCGGAAGATTTCTTATAGCATTCACAATAATTGTACTTAAACTGTAGGCAATAGAAAAACATGTTTTAATGTGTCATGTTCGTTTAAATGTAATACTCGGGAACCTGGTTTTATGTTTCACATCCAAGAATAGCCATGTGTTAATTGAAAATGTAATTGAGTAGAAACTTTTATAAGCCTATTAAATCGACTAATCTTTCGGAAAGATAACAAAATATCCAAGAGCTATTATGATCTAGGAATAAAGCACAAGAAATAGCATTGTTATATCCCTTACATCTACAGTTGACGATGGAGAGAGCCTTCCCCATTACTTATCATTTCACAGTACGTTACACAGTGTCATAAACAGGGTTTACAACTCTATGATAACAGAGAACGGAAATATATTTTCCTGTTCGTTATTACACAAAGGAAGAAATGAAACCGAAACTATTCGGTGTCCTATATTTTGTCAGATATGAAGTCGTGCTTGGTTAATCTGTTATGATTTGCACACACCCCATAAATAATGTCGGGACGTCACAAATTATTTCCCTTCTCCTCAGCTTACACTTATTTGTGACATATTTATGACGATATTTATGACACATATGTTTATAGTAAAGTTTTTAAGTTTTTATTTTACATTGCTGCATGTCCATAAGTAAATACATGTGTAACTACCATAGTGGTAGGTATATACGCGCTTCAAACCAACCTCGCTGCTGGGTTAACTCTTTAGAGACGCTGTTTAGGCCACTTCCGAAGTTGCATGGTTATGCTATGGTTACTATGACTGGTGTATGGATGGGGGGACCGTTGGAAAGCCTGTTACATTAGCGGCAGCGGTGGGGCCAGAGTCAACTGGCAGACTCGAGTCACTTGCTCACGGAATTTCCCAGGTCATATCTCGGGACGAGACTTCTCGGAAGGCGAAGTAATGTAATGGTTATGGCGGTTAGCACTTCGATCCAGTCTTGCTTCTGGGTTAACTCTCTAGCGACAAGGTTTCAAAGATGCGCGGTTAAGCAATGGTTACTGTGGTTCGTAGATGGATTAATAAAGACTGTCGTGCGCCTGCCCGCGTTATACATACACATTAAATGTGCTATCGCTTAAACTGGTTGTGGGTGGGGGTCGATGTAGTTATTATATTATACAGATTTATAATTGACAGTGCGGTGTAGATGGATTAATGTAGATTTATAAAGATGTTCTTTTGTGCAATATCTTTCGAAACATCATACATCTGTTGTGATATAACACGTTATAGTCATTGTTTTATATTATTGTTTGCGTATCAAGGCGAAATATGAATTAAAGATGTAAATGAGCTAGTTCAGCAACGGCCGCAACACATCGCGGGTGAACTCGGCAAACTATTAACTGTGCAATGCCATAAAATTGATATACATTGCCACTTTCACACCTGTGTATCTAACCAGGGTCAATGTACGGGATTTTAAATGAGTCACGGTTGATAGAATGTTCCCGGTTTATCCACATTTATATGGCACGCCACCAGACTTGGGCTATACCTTGGTCGCATACTGTTCAGAGATACTTTGGTTTGGCCGATATAGTCCTTGTCACACTGGTTGTTCGTCTTATCTTGACAATAATTTTTATAAATTGGGCTACAATTATTTTATTTCTTGCTTTCATGCACTGAACATGGATGGAGGCCGGCATAATCTATCGGTCGCATGGGGATCAATTAATCACCAAGTACAATTAAATAAATCCCGTGTGGACAGAAATAAACCAGTCTGCAGAAATGGGTGTACATGCAATCTCCGGGCAAGTTTTTTTTATATCATCTCGGGTGTTTGTGATTTAAAATTTTAAGATAACAATCAAATTGTGATAACCACACAAGTAATTTTCTACCAGAGTTATACGTCAATGTCTAATATTTGTCTAGAGTTCAGAGGCGGATCCAGACATTTTAGTGGTGGGGTATGAATCACGATCTATACAACTTTAAAGCAGTTAATACTAGATATATATGCACACAGTAAGGGATCCTAATTTCGACCTAAGCAGTCAACAGACAAAATTTACTTTGAAAGCTTTTTTTCAACTTTCGTGTGTGTTTTTCCAAGCCCTTTACCGTTGTGGGGGGTGAGTGCTCCCCACCTACCTTATTCCCTGTTAGGATGTTTGACGTGGTTGCTATGACAGCATCGTAAAAAAATGTCGATTTGTTTTATTTTGACTTTATTTGAAATTGCTAGTCAGAGAGGAAGATGTTGCAAATTTCTTAATAATCCTATGGACCTCAATAACACCCATCAACTGCTACGTTTCTTGGACAATGGTGTTTATTACATTGCGACCAGAACCATGTTAACTGATGATGTACCTTGTCTTGATTTTGACGGGTGCTAACCGTCGATTATCAGTGTTGTTTATCTTGCGATACCACAATAAGTGACAGAAACTTTGATTTTTTGATGGCACTGCAAAAAACTTTGGACGAAAGCAAAGATGGTGGCCGGCTGAACCATTCTCTGGCATTTAAGATTACTAACTGTAGAAGTGCAACTGTATTTTATATTTTAATGTTGTTATCTGTGGAATTAAATGCAGTACAAGGTTACATTCCAGATTTTGAGTGGAAAGTAATCTTACACACAGATTGTGAATAGGTCCGTGTTTTTCATTTTTGCATTGTGGCTTGGTGTAAAGGTAAAGTTTAATACATAATCTTCTGTATTTTATATTTTCCTTTCTTTTCGTCTGTATGTCTGTCCGTCCTTCCGTCCGTTCGTCTGTCTGTCTCTATCTCTGTTCATGTCTCTCTCCCTCTCTCCCTCTGTCTGTCTGTCTGTTTCTCTCTCTGTGTCTCTCCGTATCTCTGTCTCTCTGTCTCTGTCTCTCTGTCTCTGT
>CM017567.1:23098748-23111248 GCA_007844125.1 Sinonovacula constricta
CCCATCAGCACCCTACATCATAGATGTACGTTACCAACGAATAAACGCTCAGCCCCTTACAACACGAGTGTATGTTACCGACAAATAATCCCAACCCTGGGTGTATGTTCCTGGGTGTCAACAAATAACCCATAAACCCCTTACATCATTGGTGTACGTTTGCCAAGTTAAACCTAGTCAATCATTTATATTTAAGTCAACTATTTGATCCGGAGACTGTTTTGGTATTGAAGAAATAATGTTAATATGGTATAAGAAAGTCAAATCGGTTAACCAATGTGTAGTTTGATGTGTTACGTCCCTTGTTGAATGAACCAATGTGTAGTTTGATGTGTTACGTCCCTTGTTAAATGAACCAATGTGTAGTTTGATGTGTTACGTCCCTTGTTGAATGAACCGATGTGTAGTTTGATGTGTTACGTCCCTTGTTGAATGAACCAATGTGTAGTTTGATGTGTTACGTCCCTTGTTGAATGAAGTAGTGAACTTAGCACGTGGCATGCGTTTTGTTTACTGTTTTATTTGAAGACTCCATAAGTAATTACGGTGTAAGCACGTTACCAACATAAGTCCTACGTATAACCCCTCGGTCTCTTACCGCATTGGTATTACGGAACATAACCCCTCATCCACAAAACGTATGGGTCACCAAACATAACTGATAAGTCCCTTGCGTCACGTGTGTCAGTAACCGAGTAGTTATAAACAACGTCCCTTAGCCCAGTGGTGGAAGTCTGTAGTGGAAAAAAAACATTATGAGTGTGTGCTTTGGACTGGACTACGGTGCTTCCGTTGTTCAACATGGATATATATAGAGGGAAATCTGTTTACCAATACAAACCTCAAGTTAGCTTGCCATTATGATAATCATACTATTGAATTTACCGTGATGTATATTGAAAACTATGAACGAAGTTTTGTTACTGACGGGAGTCCATTATTAGAAAATAAACCTTTGTTTGATACAGCAAACAAATCCTCACCTCAGGAGTCACGTGCCTTTCTGATCACAGGCACCAGTGTCACCTTGAAGAAAACACTCGGGTTGTTATGATTATGTATCGCTCACCTTAGAACCGCAGACGTAAACAAACAGATTTTAAGCTGACGATAATATTTTATACATTGTTAATAGGGGAAGACAACAAGAATCCTGTGTGTAATCAGTTTTAATGTGATCTAGGAGTATTGTTCTGACAAAAAGTTTTGAAAGTTTTACTTCATGCCCTTCGCTGTATATGGAAGAGACCATGCCCGTGGCACTACGGTGGAATACATGTTTTTGACGAAGCGAAATTCTGTGTATATAAAATATCAAAGCTCTAGCTTCTGTCGTTTCTGGCGACATGTTGCGTTGGGGGACTGTAGGCAACCCCCGCCCCTCCCCCACATAGCATATTTCTCCATGTTTTGACCTCGTCCATCATGTTTTTGCCTCAAGAATTTATAGTGCACAGGTGTCGTTGATGCTAAAACAACGCAAATGTGTCAATGTCGAATAGCCCTGAATTGCCAATGACTTATTACCTGACAAATTAAATGTTTTCACCTGTAATGAGACTCGTTGCGGAGTTTTGTATTCCCATGTGTAGACAGACAGAGTGTATTGTGTCCTTATTGTGTTTGCATACGTGTGTGCCTGCGAGTACTGGTGTGTGGGTGTCAACGCGTTTACACGTGTGCGTGTGCGCATGCGTTTGTGCTTGCGTGTATTCAAGTGTCAGACCTTATTATACAAAATGAATATAGTATCTAACAATGTATGTACCTTTTGTGAAAAGCAAGAAGAAACACTTGAACATTTATTTTGTGATTGTATAATTGTAAAACCTTTGTTGATTTTTATTACTGATACATTGAGAAACAATGGTTATATTGAGACTATTGACAACAAACTAATTTTGTTAGGCTCAGAAAATAGCTCATATGAATACGATTTATTATTTTTAGAATATAAAAAATATATATATTTTGGTAAAAGAAAGAACACTAACCCTACAATTACTGGACTAATATCCAATTTAAAATTCTCATTTAATACATATAAAGAAACAAAATCTGATTCTTTATTCAAACAAAACTGGACAATTGTGCAACTTTTCACTAATTTATAATGTATACCTATATTGTATCTGCAACAGATCCACAAATGCAAAATACCATGTACAATTTTTAGGTGCCCTTATTTATGTATATGTATATATAGGTGTGTGTGTATGTGTATGTATATATATACACCCAGGATATTAATGCCTCCCTGTATTTTGATAACATGTCAATTTAACCAACAAAATATAAACTTTTACATCCATGCATAAAAAAAAAAAAAAAAAAAAAAAAAAAAAAAAAAAAAAAAAAAAAGTGTCAGACCTTATCCATCAGTTAAACATTTTCTGTTATATACCAAAGTTTATTTTCATTCTAGGAGTTCCATACCGACCGTTGCAACAGTGAAGAGGAACTTCTGGCTAAATCTTGTCAAAAGATATTTCACCCACAGAACAACAAAACAAACACGCGGGTATTTCTTTGCCGTCCTCGTTCTCTTTTACTCAACACTGATCTCCCTATTAACAGTACCAATATCTTAGATTAATTGTTGACGATACATGTTCCCCCAATACATTACTTCGATATGACAAGTTAAACTTTCAATTTAAGATTTATTTGTACGTGTTGTTTTTATTCAAATATAGTGCCTGTTAACATGTAAAAGTTTGCTTATTGTAAGTATCCATACGTGCGTCCGTAAATGGTATCGACGTAATTCACGGCACCCCTGATCACGTGACTTTAAAGGCACGAATGGTGAACACTAAATGGTTTATTCGAGGCTGGTTTTACACGGACATTTGTTTAAGGACACATATCCACAAAACAGCAAGACGCCGCTATATTCACTAAAATTCTGTTATTTAAATTTTAAAAACAAAACAAACAATTCAATGATAATTGTTTGTAGATAAATTGACACTATTCTTATTTCTTTGTTGAATTGATTAACCTAGTGTCTTGCCTGATTAAATCGGTTGACGGTATCATATAAGTAAGCTACGATCGCACCTCTGTAGAATTGTGTATTATTTATGCATTTACTTACTGGTGTCCTTAAAGGCTACTCCTTTGTTTGATGGCGATGCATCGAGAGATCCGATCCAAGTTTTACCCCAGGAGGCTACAGTGTCACTGAGGACAGGTGGGTGTTTGCCCGTCTGTGTTTGTATGTCTACACAGGTGTACATCAAACCAGCCCAGATTATGCTACATTTATTAATAAGCAACAGGAATTCACATTTGCCTTAATCCACATTAAAAAATTAACATATTAATAGAGACTCATTAGCAAATGTTGCAGATACTTATCAAACAGCTCCTGGTCAACAGGCGGATCTGGATATACAATATTCACATTAGCCTGGTGATTTTGTGCTTGGCAGGTTAAAAAAAAGGCTGTTAAGTTAGAGACGCGTGAGTCGAAAGTTGTTCATGTGTTAAAACTAACCTTTCATCACGTGCACCCGATACGAGTACTGCCAGTTGATAAGTCACCGGCCACTACATTGTACATTTGTGGGAAAGCTTGCAGGCGGTCAGTCGTTGGCTCTAGCCTGATATTCGTCTGCAACTCGTACCGATTCCAATAATAAACTTGCTAAAATATAAACCACTACAACGCTTTTGATTTGTCAACTAAGTGACAAATTACTTAAATGACATCATGTTCCGTATTTCAGTAAATGGAGCATGATTAAGTGTTAAATCCATCGTGGTCTAACTTAGTTTTCCTATTATTTAACAAAATGTTGTAGGAAAAAATAGTATGTTCGCTAAGTCTGATTTGTCATCATTATAATTTTCTGAAATCCTAATCTAAGGCCAAGCGTACAAGGTGGATATGACGTACAAGGTAGCCAGGAATCTGCCCATGGACATGTACTTTGTGCTGGACTTCTCCACAACCATGTCACAGAGACTGGGCACCTTGGCTGACCTGACAAACACACTTAGTAAGTAACAGCATACCGGTACCATCTGCCTGCGTGTGTGTATACGTCAGTTGTGCGTTCATGTACGTTCTGTGTACGTGTGTTCATCTATGTTCTTGTGTTTTGTGTGTTCTGTGTACTTGTGTTCATGTATGCTATGCGTAAGTGTATTCATCTATGTTCTGTGAACGTGTGTTCATGTTTGATATAGGTATGGGTTCTATTTATGGGTATAAACGTGTCTATATGTATATTCTATGTCCGTGTGTGATTGTGTGTGATTGTGATTTTGTATGTGTGTGTGTGTGTTTGTGTGTGTGTTTTCCCATTTATGAATTGTCTTATATTGGTAAATAATGTTATAAAGCTGTGTTTACTGGTGTATATCTTTTGATTTTTAACAGCATGTAGTAAACAATAACTTGTATTCTAATGAGCGATTTTCTTGTAGAAAATTTAGAACCATTAGGAACACTACACTAACAGGACAACAAAAAGATAAAAAGTAAAGGTGATAATGATATACTTTCATGAAACCATCCCTTATTGAATGATCTTCTTTTAAATTACAACAGTTGTGACATTCGCAACATTTTAGTATTTCCAGGTTTTGGGAACTGTGAACTTAAACTTACTACTTTTGAAACTTAATTTTATGAATTTAAATAATGTGATAATACACAGCAATACAGAACAGAATCTTGTATTACAACATGTATATGTTCACCATCACGATAAATAATGGACATGTATTAGGTGTCCAATCCAGATTTCCTTAGTGTTATCTAAAATCATAGTATATTCATTATAAAATGAGACTTTAAGCTAGTAATCTCACAATGAATATTATGTTCTTCAGTTTCTCACATGCGAAGCCAGTTTACGGAGAACATTCATATCGGCTTCGGATCATTCTTGGACAAAAAGATTCAACCGTTCAGTCACACGACTCGGCAATAGTAAGTTGCGAGTGTATTTTTAACAAACTCTTTCTTGTCAATAAGTATCATTTTATTGTCAACAAAGTTCACGAAAAGAAAACATCTTAAATATTTTTACAATGTCGCAAATATTAGAGTTTATTTTATCTCCCACCGTTTTATTTTTCCAGAAAAAAAAATGTCACCAACAAGCACTACAATAAATATTAACAAGTTTGTAGTCATACCAATGTATTTTTAAAACAGAACAATATGTAATCTGTATTAAATAGCAATAAAATAGGCGAAGTTAACAGCTCATCCAATTTCATTCCCAAACCCTAACATTCTGAAAACTGAAATAATCTGACATTGTTGTTCTCAAAACAATGGATAATATTTGACAGACTATGATGGTCAGCAGTGATAAATAGTCTCGATGTACGGAAGAATGTTCCAGACTATAATAGTTAAATCTAATAAGATCTTCCAGAACTTGCTAGAAACATAGCCAGGTATATGAAAAAAAAAACACAATGTGATCAAGAAAGTCCCTAGCAATAGTAGCAAGATACTACAAACGTATGTTGTAAGGGAGACAACTCCTCCATAACCCTCCCATAAACGTTGTGTGGTTAAGGCGTTTCATTCCAATATTAATTTTAGTCCACAGTGTATTATGGGATTTTCCGAATATTTACTTTGGTGTATGC
This sequence comes from Sinonovacula constricta, assembly GCA_007844125.1. Lineage (NCBI taxonomy): Eukaryota > Metazoa > Mollusca > Bivalvia > Cardiida > Solecurtidae > Sinonovacula > Sinonovacula constricta. The sequence goes on from CM017567.1 coordinate 23,104,368, forward strand.
TGAAATTTCAATGTGATTTTCTTTAAACGGCCTTCTAACCTAGGTTTTGGATTTCCTGTAGTGAATCTTTTCATACATGTAGTGGACGTTGAGCTGTTGTTCAGTTTAAAGTCGATAAAGTATGATATTCAATGAATAGAACGGTTAGGCTCACTGTATATAGTTGCTTTCAAATTGGACGTTTTTACTGAAATTCTGTTATACCGTACCACCTAGCTCATACTGATAACTTTGTCTTATTCATTTATCAGCTGCAATTTGTACCTCAGTAAATAGTCCATTATTTTAAAGAACCGATATCGGGTCGGAAATTGCATCAATGCCTACAACATCTGCCTTACAATATATCAGCTATTCCATAAAATTCAGCTGGATATCTCATCCGAGTAGACCTGAACTAGTTCAGTCTTTCAGTCTGCTAGCTTAACTTAGATACTTTCTATATCCCCATCAACATTATCCTCAAACAAATGTCCCTGAACGAAAGTTTTGATTATAAACTGTTATCATAACTGGCTTATTTCAGTTTAGAAAATCCGTGTACCTCTTCTGATAAAACAATGAAGTGCGATCCCTCTCATGGCTTCAAGCACAAGTACACGCTCAACTCGAATGTCGCAGAATTCACAGTAAGTACCCACGAATGGTGTGTTAGTGTCAAAACTTTCTGCGTATACTTTTTCTTTTACCGACTTAGCAAGTTGTGAAGCATTTTAATGGAAATATGCCTTTTTGTTCACAAAAAAAAGATTTAATGTAGAAATGAGGTGGTTGTCATTCGAAGTTTATTTAAATGCATAATATACAAACAGATGTAGATTTAAGATATATGGAGACATAGGAGACTGTTTATATACTAATCATGTATAAAAGCATAAGCAATCCTGGTTGTTGGTGTGTAGGCTAGACGTTGGAGCCACTTAGCCAAAGTTGGTCCAAATAAGCATATTTAAATGTCTGTTTAGAAAAAAGTAAAGATTTGTCGAAGTACACGTAGTCACTGAATATTGGATAATGTTATTTAATCTGAATCACACAATTATACTTACACTTACTGTCCTTTAACAATGAGTGCTGTTATAAGCTTCTAAGATTGGGAGAATCACCCGACATATTTAACCTATTTAGCCGTTACATGTTTAGTGTCTCTGCACATCTCCGAACGGTGCATTTAGGAATATACGTCATTTGTAAACGCCATTCATAAAAGGTATACTGATTTCTCGATATGCAATTATTTAGAAACATATGAAGTAGTGACTAATTTGGTACTAGACGTCAAGTCTAACAGACAATCAGAACAACTCGGATAATTCACGAATCATCCCTCGGATGTATATAGGTATTCGAATAATCTCGGCCATTTCCCTACATGGGACTACTTTTGTCACAGACGTCAAAACAAAGATGGCAGCTCGGATGCAAATTTCAGTGATGATTCCATATATGCTACGCAATAATACAGTGATGTTTTGAGCTACAGAAACGCACACTTAAAGCCAACATGTAGGGTTTGTATCTGATATATCAAACTTTTTTCAAAGCCTGTTGGCAACACGACCATCGTATGTTGTTCGCTCAAACAATGCCTGTAAAACTTCACATTGTTGTGGCTTCAAATTTAAATCATCCAATTATAATTTACCCAGCGCAACAGACACACAGCTGATGCCATTATTTAGATTTTATGCGAACTACATTGTAGGCATATTCTCATTCCGACTTCCGGCGAACAAAACGATCGTGATTTCTGTAAGTATCATTTCACAAGATACATCCTAGGGTAGAGTGTTCCCAGTCGGACCACCTCGGATGTATGTAGGTAGTCGGATCACCTCGGTCATTTCTCTAAATGGAACTTGTGACAGACGTCAAAACAAAGATGACAGGTCGGTTGACAACTCACTACAGTACGATGCCAGTAAAATTTCAATTTATGGCTGCTTCAAATTTAGATCATCCAAGTTTAATTTACGCAGGGCAGCAAACACACAACTGTCAAACGACGCCATTTTTGCGTTTTGTGCGAACTGCATTTTAGGCATATTCTTCCCACCACAGGCATCCGAGGGCAATCAGAACACCTAGGATAATTCACGAATCATCTCTCGGACGTATGTAGGTAGTCGGATTACCTCGGCCATTTCCCTAAATGGGACTGCTTTTGTGACAGACGTCAAAACAAAGATGGCAGCTCGGATGAGAGCTCACTACAGTATGAAGCCTGTAAAACTTCACTTTGTGGCGGCTTCAGTTTTAAATCATCCAAGTTTAATTTACCCAGCGCAGCAGACATACAGCTGTCAAACGATGCCATTGTTCATGTTTTTTTCGCGAATTACATTTTAGGCATATTCTTCTTCCGACTTCCGGCGAACAAAATGTTCGTGATTTCAATAAGTATTATTGCACCAGATACATCCAAGGATTGATTGTCCCCGTGGACGGAATTACCCGAGGAGTTCCGATTGATCGGAGGGATGATTGTACCGAGGACGGAATTATCCGGGAAGTTCCGACTGCAGATACATCCGAGAGATGATTGTCCCGAGGACGGAATTACCCGAGGAGTTCCGGTTGACCGATAAACTCAATTGGAACTCCTCGGGTAATTCCGATCTTGGGACAATCATCATTTTGTTCGCCCGAAGAAAAATATGTAAAACAAAAGAGGTTCTTCAAAAGTAGTGATAGGTGAAGTGTATAAGATTAATCCAACCTATAACTTACATTTATCAATTTAACTGTTTACATCTTGTTAGATATACATCAGTTATAATATATATTATATATAATATAATAATGCGTTCGGTGTATTTTCTATTTTGAATATCATCCTTATAGGTTTGGCGGAAATGCAAATTGAGACAATGTAGAATAAAATATTACACGTTAATAGATAGATCACTGATCCAAATTTCATCAGTAAATACATTCATACCACACTGAAATCTGAGGCTACCATATTGCTTACATGGTAAAACTTACACTGCGCAAACAGCGATTTTTTTTAATATTTATATATATTTACTAGTTTTGTATGTGTACATACCCTTGTACGCGTGTGTACCATATATTGCCATATATTTACTTGTTTATTATTTATGTTTCTGTTGTTTTACAGAGAATTCTCCGCCTCCAGAACACCTCAGCCAACAATGACCCCGCAGAAGGTGGACTGGATGCTGTCATTCAAGCCTCCGTCTGTACCTCGGTAGGGCGACAATTAAAAGGCTTTCAAGATATTAATAAGCATAATTCAAATACGGATAATTGTTTGCAAGAAACTGTAATACATTCTTTCGCCAGAAAATATTAAATACAGTTTGTAATTCGTTTTAAATATGCATGGTCGAGATAAGAATTTATAAACAACTGTATTTATAGGTTATTATACATTTCACTGTATCGGCTCGTCCAATATGACTTTTCAAGCTGTGTACTCGTCCAAATATATTCCCGTATTGTACAGTAAAATGTATAATAACCTTTTTATTATATTTCTTTCGTTTACTTTGAAATATACATTATCATCATCACTAACAAAGCCACCACCACCATCACATTTGACTTCTGTCAAAACAAAATAACGCTTCCTGGTCAGCTAGACGCTTTACAAGCAGTTTTAAACAGATACTAACAAGCGTCTTTATGCACGCATGGTTCCCGGTCTTTAATTCGTTAGAGATTGAAATCGGAAACCAGACTAGCATCGTTTAGTGCACATGTAACCAACCGTCCAATATGAAATTAATATATATATTTTTTGGATCCAATACGGGAATATATTGGGCGGTCACGTGATACAAATGCAGATTGTCGATTGGTTAGATTTATTAGACATATAATAATACTTCTTATTTCAGCAAATCGGCTGGCGGAATCAATCACGACGTGTCCTGGTCTATATATCAGACAGTGCCTTTCACTTCTCCGGGGATGGCAAAGTGAGTAATGAACATTTAACTTAACTTAACAATCTTTGGTATAATTCCTATATTATTTTCGTAACCACCAAAAGACAATACAAGACAGCATGTAAGGTAAAAACTGGCTATCGATCAAGTTAGAAAAAAGGAAAATTACTAACCTGATGCGAGCTGAAAACGCAATAAAATAAATTAGACAGAGCACGAACAGCTTTCCCTACAATCCCTTTTCGACTTACACGATCATTCTTGCCTGGAAAGGAAAGCATTATTCAAGAGGATTAAAGAGAAAGAGTCTTACGTGCATCTGTACGGGCAGATCACCTCTATGTCCACCTTAGTACAACCTGGATTCATACTGACGTGACGATGACACGTCTGCTCTTCCCTATAGAGAAAACCTATGCCAGCGATAAGAGCTAAAAGCGAAAAGTGACAAACACAACCCACCCTACAAGCACACTAGACTCGTCAAGAAACCATTTGACTCGAAAAATAGTCCGAGCGATGACGTTTTACTAGAACTAATTAATGGTGCCTTATGACAAAAAGCGATGTCGTTATTAGAGATACAGGGATACAATTTTCTAATTGGAAGAAAATCCTCTCTTACACTGTCGGTCCATTAACAGCTGTCACTGACTCTCACTTTTTGAGGCCACGTGACTCAATCACTCGGAACTCCCCGCCCATTTAATCCGAAGATGACTCAATATGACTTCAGGTTAATCGAGGGTTATTTGGAAATCAATTAGAAATTCGGTTAGAAGAACAGGTTTAAATTCGGTTACCAACTGTGCTTGTGAGATGGCGATGGACTTTTAAACACTGTTAAATAAAATTCCACTTCATATTTAGTGTTGTGTTTTTAATGTAAGTGGCTGTTATAATTTTCGGTGTCGTTGTTTAAATTTGCAAGCGTATTTGCATTGAGTAAAAAGTACGAAGCAATTCTATTTTTCAGACCGAAAATATCTGTTAAATTTGCAATCTAAGTTTGCAAAAGACATAAACCTCCTAAAACGTTATAAACTTGTTTATCTTCGTTTTTTTCTTCACTGATGATTTTCTCCCGTCCTCCTGCTTATGTAATCGTTGGTTTCATGAATGACAATGATGTTGTTGGAGTATAAGTGAGAGTAACGAACAATTATTCCGGGTAGGAGGATGGAAGAAAATGTCAACTTTTTAAATTTTAATAGAACAAAAGGAAACGGCAAACGAAGCCATACGTCGACAAAAAGAACGCAGTATTGTGAAGCGATTGGAACCATTCAAACGTGTTAATGAACCAGAAGGAGTGCCGTCACTGATCAATAGCTACTCCGATTGCAGCGAACTCCGGGTTTGTCGTGTACAGTTGCATAACGCGCTAGTCAACATTTGCAAACAGGATAAGAAGAACGATTAAAATCGGATCCAGTCACGCTGGGTGTTCAGGACCCATTTAGGATACGGTGTTATTGGCAAACTCAGGTAGAGGTGCATAGTCAACAGACGACACGTAAGCAACAAAACGTATCTTCCAGATACAGGATCAATCCCATCACTGCTTTATAACTGTAGTAGTTTGGGAAAGTGGTTTGATGTTAGTCTTAAGGTTGTGAACAACATTAAGAAACTTGGGCACAAGTTAATGAAGGACTGAATATCATCGGCGGCACAGGCTTACCAGAAAGTAACAAGACATGGCTCCGTTCATATGATATAAAGTAAACAGGGGAAGACCTTGAATGTTAAGACCCACCTCGTACGCTGGCTAGGTAGTTTTTCAAACATTATGGCATATCGAAAGACCACGATAATGCAAATGGGAGTTGGGAGCGGGTAGTAACAAGACTTCGACATACGGATACACTTAGTACAACTCACAGAATCAAAGAAGTCATTGACTTGGCACCCAGTAAGTGGGGGTGTAAGGTAAGACAAGTGATAATCAAAAAAAGAACTCTTGCATGGTGAAGAGAACCTGGAAAGTTATATGCCGGTAGGAAACTAGACAGCATGAAGCTGGTGGATTCTTTTAAAGAAATTTCGTGGACACCCGTGTTGAGCTTTGAGCCATTATGACTGCATTGCTTCATTCGCTTGTATGAACTATTGCACACTTCTGCTAATATATGTTGTCGATTTAACTTGTTTACTTCTTGTTTACTTCTTCTTCTTCTTCTTCTTCTCAATACTGCCCTCCCTCAATTTTGAGGATTTCGTGCAGGCGCTGGTTTAAAAACAAATAGTGTGGGTTTTTTTTCTATTTAATATTTTATACATGGTGTGATTTACAGGGTGCATAATTATTACACTTTGTACATTGGTTGCAAATTTAGATATGGATGGATGATAACAGGCACAGTGACAATTGTTATAAATACTTGTACTGTGTCTGCTTCATATTCCAGTGATGGGCAACTATGTTCCACCTGGTTTATGGTTCTTGGATAAAAGAATATTTTGTACGTGTCTTTATAAGTTACAATATGTCGGTATCGATATATGCTACTGTGTCTGGTTCTAAGGTCTGAAGTTAGTACTAAATTTTCAGGATAGATGGCTACATGATGGTGAATTATTTTATAAAACATTACTAATCTTGCTTTAGTTCTTCTGATTTCGGTTGTTGGCCAGTTAAGATTTTGAATCATGTCTGATACAGAACTTGTATTGTGGTGCACGATTTGAAACGAATCTTGCTGCTCTCCTTTGGACCTTTACAATTTGATTTATTTGATTTTTATGTGTGGATCACAGACTGTTAAAGAGTATTCTTATTTGGGTCTTCCTATGGCTATTACTAAAGTCGAAAATGTACAATTAGTTTCTTTATAAATACCAATACATTTCGTAAAGGTTTTAGTAAATATACGTCAAAACTGCAAACACAAAACGTGTTAAAGCCTCACCAACGCCACATATCTGTTTAAAATATATTTCTTTTTTACAATAAAACAATTC
>CM017567.1:23118748-23125356 GCA_007844125.1 Sinonovacula constricta
GTGACGTAGAATAGAGCAAAAATGCAATTTTAAGTTATATCCAAGTGAAATAAAAACTCAACATGTGGCAATAGTTCTAGTATTGGCAGGACAAAATCCCTCCCGGACAAAATACCTTTCATTCTTTTTAGCAAGGGCGGACAAAATCTAAAAGTTAACACAAACAGACAAAATCACTCTCGTAAATGGATTAAAGCAAATTATATTTTAAAGTTGGAATTTTATCAGAAAAAACGATGTTATTATCAGTGTATTTTACGAGACTTAACTGTGCGAACCAAATAAACTTTATTGCAACATATGGAAATTGTACAGGAAGAGATTTATCTACATTGGAAAAATTACGAGAGGGTGTTTGTCCGCCTTTGATTATATGAAAAAAAACATTTTGTTATCGAAGGAATTTGTCCGTACCCCTTTTTAGCCGTAGCAGTAACACAGAATTAAAGAAGTATGTATACAATTATTGAAGGCTCCACTGGAAGTTTTTTTGATACTGACAAGTATTAGTTGTAACTTCCATTAATAATGTACATCGAACTTATGCACAACACATTCTCTAACACAGAACCGAAATATAAATTCAGACAATACTAATGTATATCTGTTAAGCATAATTTTCGGCGATACTGCAATGGTTGTTTGCTGAAAAATTGCGATACGATAGCAAGATTTTATTATTTTATTTTCTTTTACAATATATGCAAACGATGGGAAAACAGAACAACAAATGTAATTTAGTTGCATTTTCTGGTTCAAATCGAGGGAAGTATGTGTTGTCTGTTTCGGCATATTTTTTAAAGAATTCGAATATTGGTTTTCTACAACAATGTTGCATCACCGACATTTAAAAAACATTATGGAAATGTTTTCCCTCATCAAGAATTTAGGGTGCTTCCTTGAAACTTTTTGTGTTTTAATTATTGTTAAATGTGAAAGAATGCTTTACTCGAAAATACAGTGTTAAAATGTAATTTGTTAAGCCAGTTTTCAAAGTTCATCTCTATACAGTACTGTCTCTATCTACTCCGTGAAATAAGCTCCAACTGAAACTACTGTATGCCCTTCTAGTAACCAGATGTAGCAACCTTGCCTCTAGCGCAATGCAATTTCATAGGATGATACCTAATATAACATCAGCTAGAAGTTACATAATTTAACACTTTCTTCTTTTCTCAGAAACAATGACACTGACATCAAGTGCGAGAACCAGGGAGTATGTCGGTGTGGGCAGTGCGATTGCTTCAAGAACTACGAGGGGAAGTACTGCGAGTGTGACACCAACAGATGCATCAATGATGCCGACCCGAGCGCCCCGAAATGCACCAGTAGGTTTTCTCTTCAACCATGCATTACAAACTGAAATCTGATATCAGCCCTAGGCTCAATTCACAAAATGGCACAAAACTATTGCCCATGTAATGTGAGGATAGTCCTATTGATGATATGTATACTATAAACTTGTGTTTGTACTAATGGGAGCTTAAAGTGTGCTATGTTATCGATATCGATCACCAGTTAGAACAAAACTCATTGGGGGGGGGGGGGGGTATGACAACTGGTTTACTATTCCATGGTAACAGAAATAATAAGATAAACGCAAAACGATCATTTTTACTGCAACGAAATACATCAAACTAGAAATGATTGCCGCATTCTGGTAAGACTACATCAGCAATCCCAGCAAGTGAGAGGTTGCAGCTCTGTAAGCCGGATTAAGCACCTTATTTTGCCCTTTGGCCTACTGGCCGTTCTAACTGGCGCATGATGCAGTATTAGGACTGCCATACCATAAGAGAAATGCCTTTTACACTTGTTTATTCCTACCTACAATCTTCCTTATGCAAAAAAGGATTCAGGCGTTACCTGCACAGTCACATAATATGTGACTATACTTGGAACGCAAGGCATCAAGGATTATTCCAGGCTCTATTCAAGGCTGCCGAAAGAGCGTCCTGTTGACTTTAACTCAGAGGCAATGCGAGCATGGAAGCAATAACAGCGAAGCACTAAACAGCTGTTGCACCACTTTCTGGACCGTGTATAATGGGCAAACTATTCAGAGATGGATGAATACTCGGCCAATGATATCTCTTCTTTTTTATCTTAGGTACCAGACCAAACTTTGGCACTTAACCTTTCATCCAAATCAGCCTTATGTGCACTCGTAACTGACTTAAAAGTCATGGACACTTGTAAACTTTAGGAGTTAAACAATAGCGAGCGAACTTTCTTTACCGCCTCTTAAACCATTGTTCCTTTATGGAAGATTAGGGTGGACTGTTGAAGCTTTTGCTGGTTGAATTTTCCTACACTCTCCAGGAAACTTTCTATGAAGATCTTACTGTTTCCTGCGATAGTATTTTGCCTCTTCTATACTGTGTCTATACTGTTCTGAAGTTTACCATATCATTCTTCTGTTATGTGTGATTTGGAAAACATGTAGGGGTTGGAGATGAAATCTGCTCATCTCTTTGTTCTTGTGTTTCGTCTAGTTTTTATTGTCGCAATCTCCCCGCTGATGCAATAGGTTTTAATTCATCCTATAAGGATTATTACGTGTTTTTCTTTTGATGGACATTGGACATTGGTTCTTCAATTCCATCTTCACATGAACAGGATGCTACAACCATTTATTCGTCTTTGGTCATGTTTGTTCATGATTCAGAAAGTTAAGTTTTTATAGTCAACCATTTTTGTGTAGTTTTTCAAATCGAAATAATACCATATTCTTTTCTAAACACTAGGTGGACATTATTTTTCAATGACGTCACTACTCTCGTCATAACTTATAGAAAATGTCAGCGCTTGGACATTGTGTATTCAAATAGATCGTTTTTCTTTTCATTGCTTGCATTTGAGAAATTCGTCAGGAAGTGCGCGGTGAGTTCTCTGTAAACCCGGTTTAAGCACCCCAGTCGGTCCATTTTGCCGACTGACGGTTCCAAGGCGGTAACTGTCGGGTTTGCTCTTTTCGTTAAATGACTTATCACAAATTTGTTCTTACTTTTCGCTTGGCTTGCATGTGAAATACCTTTGTTCTGAGCCTTTTCGGAGTTTGGTATATGTTGCAATGCTCATAGGAGTTTGTCATATATTCTTATTAATCTTAAGCAAAGATGTTCACTAAAGAGCATAACTCCCTTCTTTTGTGTATATATAGTGTTACAACTGCTTTCTGAGTGTTCTAAGTGCAGAAAGAATTGACTTGATTTCATCCTGTCACCTGTTAGACTTATCCACTCTGACGGTCTCTGTAGTAAAGTCGTTTTTAATACCAAAGCGTTCTTTCCTCGCAGTTTAAACGGCAGTGACGTTCTTTACTACTTAAAGAGCATTGTGCAGTATGTTGTTTACATACATGTTGTCTCATCAAAGGTTTCCAAACGTATGTAATTCATTTTCACCACTGCATGCTTTCTCTCTTTGTAGAGATGGCTTTGTTTCCTTTCTTGCTGTAGAATGGGATCAGGACTCTTTAAACTTTTGTTTCTTTACATCTCACTTCTCTTTGAACCTTTGTACAGCCTTCGTAAGAAATTCTCTTACATTCTGAAACATTCTAAGAAATGTCTTTATTAATTAATGGTTTCATGCATGGAACATAAGAAAAAAATACATCTAAGAAAATGCTTTTAGATTTAAGTAAATTTCTAAGTTGTGTCAGAAAAAAGTCACTATGATTGTTTATGAAAACGGACCCTGCACATCCTCTTCTGAAGGGGAAGTGATGTCTCATTGACAACAAATGAGCTAAGACCTCTAAGTTAAAATACCTGCACTGATATCTTTTAGTCTGCTCAGGGTAAATTGTGCACTATTCCTGTGGAATTGAGTGAAACCATTCTTTCATGATCGTCAGAGTCTTTCATGGAGGTCGCTGGCTTACTGGTAAACAAATGATGCTTAATATAATACTGCATATATATATCTTGTACTTGTAAGGGGATTTCCTTGCCTCCCATGGTCCCGTCGGAACACAACAAGGGAATATCCTTATTAGTTACATATAATACGGGCCATGTACATCATGATAACAACCAGCATATATTGTTTGTTCCATGTTGCCAGGTCCAGACCACGGTACCTGTCAATGTAACCGGTGTTATTGTAATGAGGGCTACCAGGGGATGTTTTGTGAGTGTCCGACAGATGACGTGTGCAGGACTGAAAACGGGGTAACTATAAAACCGCTTTTAGTGTTTCCAACGCAGGTGTCTAACCACACTTTTACAGCTTATTGGCGGTGTCGCTTCCGACACCGTCCAGAGCTTTGAGAAAGCCGGATTTCGGAATTACGCCGGATTGACCCTGCATGTCCTTGACTAGTCGCGATCAGTTATTTATGCCTGTGAAGAGATAGTGCCTATACAGAACAAATATGTATGTCTAATGAGACTATATAATGCCTTGTATTTTTGATTTACTACAGAATAATTTTGACCATTGTTTGCACACCTGTAATCGCTTACAGGGTCAAACTTACACCGCCCAAACGCTTCTGAGCACTTTGATATTATTATATAATGGTGCTGGCATTAAACAGACCTAAATGAACATCAGCCATATAATGGTAAATACTGTGAGTATTGATAAAAAAAAATGGGTCTTTTTGAATGACTAAACGGTTTCACTCTAGGTAGTGTGCTTTTCCGTTTAATTTATTTTTTAACTTTCAATTTAATGTTGCTCTCGCGCTAAAACAAAGTGTTAATTATCAGTTCACACAGACGTTATGCTGCAAGTTTCTATTCTTGTCGTTACTAAGTGTTTATTTTATTTTAAATTACTTTGAAGCTGTTTGTAATTGTTACGTTATTTTTACCAGACTCTTACCAACAATTACTAGACACTTTATAATAGTGACTGGCCCCTCATTAGGCCAGACCTATTTCCAAATTACCGGATAAGTATGGGCTGAAACACTTCAAAATCAGAACATGTTATGCTGTAATTTAAATGAAAAACTACGTAAAACTTGTTCCTAGACTGTCGACCTTTGAACTTTCATACAACAAATCCCGTTTCAGTAACAACAAACACCTTTTTATTTTGATTCTGTTTTATTTCTGTCGTTAACTGCCGTTTTTCATATTTATGGTTACTGAATTTAATCGACGAATTAGTTTTTTAAAATTGTTTTCGAACCACATACTACCTATTGAAAACTTTTATGGATATGGTAAACAAACAGTGTGCATGACAGAGTAATTCTGGCTGTATATTGTACAACTTGAAACATACTATGTACTTGCGACTTTCATAGCTGACTTGCAATGGCCATGGGACCTGTGAATGCGGTGAATGTAAACGGTGCAAGAATGGTTACTCGGGGCCGAAGTGCGAAGATTGTCCGGTAGGTCCATACTTTTAATACAGTGCGTGTCCTCTTTCAAAATTCATTTATTACGCGAATTCGATAATGCTTCAAGTTCATCATCATGTAACCCCAAATGTTTACTGTATACGTAGTTGTGAATACAAAACCATCTGTTCAGACAAGATTGGTCCGAATAAATATCGACTGCCAGTGGTAGAAAGTCCATATTACATCACATCACTAATATTTCCTTATTTAAAGTAACATTTCTTTAAAAAAGGGGGGTGGGATATTAAAGTAATAATCAATCTAAAATTTTCTAAAATTTAGAATTTAGCCCCGAGCGTTAGGAGGGAAGCCACTATTACCAACTTTAAAGTCTTTGGATTGACCCCGCCGAGGTTTGAACCCGCGACCTCCCGATCCGCAAGCCGACGCTCTGCCACTTGAGCAATAGTTTTAAGTTTAGATCAATTAAATGTGATGTTACACCAACAAAAGTGCGGCTAGTGTTGCTTTTTATATAAAAGAATACACAAATTTTTTTTTAGAAAATTATTGATTTTCTCTAAATAAATGTTATACAAGTTGTCTAATGCGTCAGCAAAAGAGCTTTTTACCGGTATAAACTCTTGCAATAACTTATCATAAAGGATGTTGTCTCATGCCTTTTGCTAATAAATCATAATCCGATACCAGAGAGTTTTCTGGCGGGGTATTTATTCAGCATGTGTCTGGCATACAGATTTAGGATAATGGAACTGTATGTCACCCACGAGTGTTACGAGTAGCAGCAAAAGCAATCATAGTCGTGGTTGCTGACACCAGGATATGACTGTTCTCAGGTCACAAACATAGAAATATTGTTCGCTCGACTCGTTGGGAACAGACTAAATGTACATGATTATTGATAGCACATAAATAGAAATACAATTTCTGTGATTCGAAATGATTCTGGTGTAATTGCTAAAAACGTTACATTAATTTACATTTTAGGCACAACAGACAAGTTAAATTTTGTTTTGTATAGTTAATGAAATTGTTCAAAACGCTCGAATTGTCAGAACCATTCGAATGTTATAACTAACATAATTTGCCATCTCTAAATTAAATACTTATTCTTAAACTACAACAGAAGTATGTTTCTAGATGAGCTTGTCCTTAAATAGCAACAGATAGTAGTTGTCCTTGTTCTTAAAGGATGTCGTTATCTCTTAATTTATCTCCTAGTCTGCTGAGCACGAATTAATCAGTCTTTGGCAAATAATGAAATAATGTAGTTCTGGTA